>BQNB010005931.1:0-96338 GCA_026074375.1 Tanacetum coccineum
TTTCATTTCCATATTTCGTGAGGAGCTTGGTTTTGTACAGGTGATCTGGAACAAAGAAAAAAATGCTTAAGGGAAAATTCCTTAACCTCGGTTGGGATACATTTTTAAAATCTTTCTAAAGTCTACTTAAGGACAAGTAGGATTCAAGTGGGGGGATATTTGATATCATCAAATAACGTCACATATTACTATCATTTATCCAATATGTTTTACCCATTTTTATATAATTATTGCAAGATATTGGTACTTAATTGCTTAAAGTTTGTTATTGCAGTAATTATGAAGTCACTTGTGAAGAAGAAGCAAAAAGGCGCAATTCTAGAGCTTAAACGAAGACATTTAAACAAAGTCTAAATTCTGCATCAATACACCGTATCTAACAAGGAAGATATGACGTATCTGCTCTAGCTCATCACAAGAACGCGTATTGATCAATTCCCGATCCGGCGTATCCACTACTACCCAATACGCTGTATGCACAGCCGTTCATCAGTCAAAGATACACATTAATTATGATTGATGGTAATTATCTTAATTAATTTGATCTTATCGCGGACTTGAAGGGAAATTAACCCTACACGCCGTATCCACTACCCTCGATACGCCGTATCCACTACCCTCAAATACGAGTCTTAGTGTGCAAAAACATATTCTCTGTACAATATAATTCAGAAGACGAATTTCTCAAGCATAAAAGAGCAGCCAAGGTCGAGCACCAATCCTAATTCCAAAGAAGACATCGTGTAATTCTTACTTTCTTAATCATTCGATTTTCTTAATTGATTGATCATGTTTGTAAAAATGACAATGATTGTAGGCTAATACCCTCGGGTATTAGCCATATTAAAGAAGATTATAATGTTTGGTTTGATTTAATCTGGCTTTGCTTAATTCGTCATTGTTGTTTATTTATGTTTATCGCCTTATGCTTGTTTATGTGCTTGTACATGCGACCTATCATTCAACTGGGCCTAGGGAGACCTAACCAGTAACCTAGATGTCAGGATAGCTCTCCATGTTGTGTCTTATATTCCTGGACCAATAGGATCACAAATGACACCTTATCCTTACCCTTTGATTATGAGCTTAGTTGGACCGGCAGGTGACCAAATAGTTGTTCAACCAGTATTGTTCTTAATTAATTAGTAATTGATTTTGGTGGTGGACTACTGGTATATGATTCAACATCAAGCAATATGTGGGTAAATTCCTGATGGGCTAGGGTCTTAACAAGATCACTACTGCTTTAATTCCCTATGGTATATTATAACTAAACTAGAGGATGATTTATGCGAATGCGTTAATCGTGACAGGATTGTTCGTGTCTAGGTCTTAGGAAGAAGTACCTAAGTCTTAAGAATGATATGCCGCTTCGAGATAAGCAAGCCATTGCACTAATTAATCAAACCTGCATTTAATTGGATTTAACATGGTTAATATAGTTTTCTATTATTTGGCTCGTACCGCTCTCTTATCTTGTGTTATTTGCTTTAGTTTATACTGTGCTTTCAATTGTTATTTGTCACCATAAACCTATGCCAGTCTCTCAGGCTAAAAACCCCCTATCTCGTTAGATAAATGTATATAGCATAGGTTTAACCAGTAATTAGACTAATCTAGAATAGAATAAATACTAATAGTATAATTGGTTAACTCTCACTCTTAGTGTTCGACACCCTACTTACCGCGAAGCTACATCTTGACCGGGTACTCTGCCCGTTAAAGTGTTGTCTTTAGGTTAGTCGGCTAAATATAAATGTAAAACCCTAATAACAATAAATAACACCTATCCAATGACACATTAGTCTCCATGGCTGAGACGGCATCCATTCTTCAATCTAAACGGCGTCTTGATGAATTCAGACGGTGTCTCCATGCCCTGGTTCTAACTTTTGATTGATTTTCGTACCCATTGACTCTCTGGTCTGTTTTCCTCCAAATCTAGGCCAAATACATCATATTTCCTCAAAATGTCCCCCAAGTGCTAAAAATGCAAAAATAAACGATTAAGCACATATTTTAGACATAATTGCATAATAATAAGGGTAAAATGACCCCAAAAAAGTGTATAAAATTGCACCTCATCATTAAGAATCCTATTTTTCATTCTAAAACAAAATACATAGAGATTAGACATCATTTTATAAGAGACTGCAATGATAAAAAGTTAATTTAAATGGTTAAAATACATACAGATAACAATTTTGCAGATTTACTTACAAAAGCCTTTGATGTTAGGAGGTTTCAGTACTTGGTTGCAAGTATTGGAGTGCTAAATCCTTATAGTTTTAATCTCTTTATGTTTTTGTAAAGTTTTGTAAAGGATTAGTTCTGTTAGTTGTATCAATTAGCACTGCTAAATATAAGTAGTACTGTTAGTTATACTTAAGACTGTTATGTTAATACTGGTAGTGCAAATTAATACTGTTGAGTTAAAACTGTTAGTCATAATTAATACTGTTAAGAAGAAAATGCTTTGGATTATGTTTTCTTAGTTTTGGACTAACACTTGCAGGATAAGCAAAGCAGTATGGATGGATTTGGTGCTGTGTGAAATTAATGATGGAAAGCAAAAGTGGTGGTTTATTTGATGAAAAGCTATTGCTTAATGATGGAGAAACTGATTAATGATGGATAGGATTTAGGGATCACTTGACAAGGGTTCATGCTAAGTTTACACCTAAGTTAGGAAGTTCTTTAAATCTTTTTCTTAAAATCAACCCTATGTTTGCCAATGAGCCTAATGAAGCATCTAGGCATAGGCTATACTAAACATGAATTGATGGCTTTTAGTTAGTCATATAGTAACTGATCTTACTCACTCTCTACCATTCTATTTATAGTGTGTTAGTCTACGGACATCTGGTTTAGAGAACAGCGAGCAAACGTGAATCTAATACATATGTGTTAGAGGCAACACCTACCACTGAGCTGGAGATCCTGTCAAGAAGGCTCTTTTAATGAGTCTATCTGATCACAGGCTGTATTTATACTGAAATCATTATTTCTCACAGAACCAAAGGTTAAATGCAACCAAAAAGATTAAGTGTCTTCCTTTACACTTAATCCCTTCAAAATGTATGAGTGCGGTATTATTTTGAAAGAAAATTTGAGTTAATACTGCTAGGAAAAAGTTTATACTGTTGGGTAGAGTTAGTACTGCTAGGCTTAATATTAGTACTGTTAAGCTAAAATTAGTACTGCTGGGTTACCGTTAGTGCAGTTTGGGGACCGTTTTTCCTTAATTAAATATATCCGTTGAGATATTTTTTCCAATTACTTCACTTATAAGTTTCTTAAATTGGATAATTCATAATCTTTCTTTAATTTATAATATTTCTTCAAGATAAAGAAATGATTTATTCAGTTGGTCCAATCAAAATCCTAAGTGATATCTATATAATCTCAAATGCCTTTACCAAACACACATACTCTCATAAGCGAACATAAACAAGAACCTAATCAAACTTTGCTCTTTTATCAATCTCAATGGAGAATTTGGACACATAACATGGTCGCCTACTTAAAGGACCAGAGAGAAGTAAGGGTTTCCATCAAATAGTGGATTTTCTCAATGCCAATCACATCAGGTATGCTCTTACAGAGAATTCTACTATTTATGCTTCTCATATCGAACAGTTTTGGCGTATTGCTAATGCCAGAACACTTGATAATGGAGAACAAGAGTTAACTGCTATAATAGATGGCCAAGTTAAGACTGTTATTGAGACATCTGTTAGGAGGCATCTCAAATTAGCAGATGTTGATGGTATTAGTTCTTTTCCAAATACTAAATTTTTTGAAAACCTTTCATTGATGGAATATGTGTCAACTTCTAATAAATTGACCTTTCAAAAAGGACACTTTTCCCCTTAGTGGAGATTTCTCATCCATACCATCCTACACTATTTAAGTCCTAAGAAAACCTCTTGGGAATAATTTAGTAGTAATATTGTAACTGCTATTATTTTCTTGGCCACAAATAAGAAGTTTAACTTTTCTAAATTGATTTTTGATGGTATGATTAAAAACTTGGATAGTAAACATAAATTTTTGATGTATCCAAGATTTATTCAACTATTTTTGAACAAGCACAAATGATTGCTTAACCCTCATAAGAGACTTTATATTGCTCCTTCCCATACTCAGAAACTTTTTAGCAATATAAAGAGGGGAACTAAGGGTTATTCTGGGGAAGACATACCACTGTTTCCAACCATGATTGTTCAAGGCTAAATAGTTCAGGGTGAAGGATCAACACACCCAGTTGAGTCCCATCACACACCCATCATTGCTTCAACAACCTCACAACCACAAGTTTCATAAACCTATATGACAATATCTAGAAAGGAATCTAAGGTTCCTCATCCTAGATCTCCTACTCAAGCCCATGTAGCAAATGAGGCTGTCTCTTTTGGTAAGGATGATAGAATGGAAAGAGCTGCCACTATTATCTCTAGCTTAGAAATAGGACAGGACAATGGTAACATAAATAGGACCCAATCCATGGCAACACCAGTTGAGCCTAGTTCTCCAAGAGCTATCTCAGAAGGTGGTCCCGGGTGCCACTTTACCATGGGGGATACTCCTGTTCAGACTAGGTCTAAAGGGTATCTACAATGCCTAGTGATTCACCTCTCCCAAGAGTTAACACACTTGGAAGTGATGAGGGCAGTATGTCACAATAGGAATTGATGGTATTTTATACAACATTGTCAAAGAATGTTGTTAGCTTGGAAGAAAACTTGAAGCAGACCAAGCTTGTTTATGGTACTGCACTTACCAAATTGATTAAGAAATTCAAGAAGTTAGAGCAAAAGGATAGGTCCAACACAGCTAGAAGAAGGGCAAATTTTTTTCTCTCAGATGATGAAGAAGATTTGGGTGTAGAGGATGCATCCAAACAAGGGAGGAAAATAGCTCAGATTGATCAAGATGAGGGGATTACATTGGTTCAGGTAGATGCAGAGACTCAGGGGAGGTATGGGCATGATGTAGAGTTTGATACTAGTGTTTTTGATGAGCCAAAAGTATATCCAAATCAAAGAGATGCTGCTAAAGATGTTAGTGCTGCTAAACCAGTTACTACTGCTGGTGTAGAATTTACTACTCCTAGTGTATCTGTTACTACTGCCAGTGTTGCAGTTAGTACTGCCAGTCCTACAAGAACTGCTAGTGTTTCTACTGATGATATAACTCTTGCTGAAACATTGGTGTACATTAGAAGGAGTGCAGTAAAGGATAAAGGTAAGGGTATTATGTAAGACTCTACAAAACCAAGGAAGATCAAGAAGAAAGTGCAAATTCAGATGAGTCTTGATGAAGAGGTAGCTCAGAGGATATATGCTGAAGAACAAGCAAAGTTTAAAGCAGAACAAAAGATTGCAAGAGAAACTACTGTAAAAGAACCTAATCCTCCAGATGATGACATAGACTGGGATGATGTTCAAGCTCAGATCCAAGCTAATGAGGATCTGGCTCAGAAAATACTAGAAGAAGAAAGAGAAAGTTTGTGTATTGAAGAAAGGTCAAGATTGCTTGCAGAGTTCATAGACAAAAGAAAGAAGCTTTAAGCTGCACAAAGGGCTGAAGCAATCGGAAAAAACCACTAACCATATCTCAACAAAGAAAGACTATGATTGTATGAAACCTAGAATGTAGATCTTAGTGATGTTTCCTCTTGTAATGGATGTTCACGTTAGGCTTTAGAAAACCAGTTTATGTTAATAATTGTTGTTGATATGTCTAGGGAAACGTGATTGTGTAGAAAGGATACCATCGGGTAACAATCTTCATACTACCTTGCCCCCTAATATGGTTGATCCACTTTTAATGTATTTCACATGTACTTAGTAAACTCCTAGGGGCCATGTAATAGTCTTCATACTACCTTGCATGTGCATTGCTCTAGCGGCATACTAAGTAGACGACGGGTTCATGTAATTCGTTCATACTTTAGGAAATAGTTACATCGATCATCACAAGTGTGACAAGGCAACAACATTATGAGAAACAATCTAGGGAGTAATACATGATTTAATAGACACAACCTTTTATCTCATTGTTATCACCTTTAGTTTAGATTATTATTTAGTTTAATTAGCTAAAACAAAACCACTCTCTCCAATATATGATTTTACCTGCTTCCATAAAATACAAAAAGACAAAAAAAATCTTCCTTCAACCCTTAGAATTCTGTTAGACCATGATCAAGCCTTCCAAACCAATTCCTTGAGTGAACGATAAACAACCCTAAGTTTTGCCTATACTACACTACAACGATTAGGTGTACTGCCTAGGGAGTTGTAAACCTTCTCGTGTAGAGTCCTACAACAACCACACATTACAGGTAAATACTTTTGTGCCTATGGATTCAAAGGAGGAAGCAAATAGAAGAAAGAAAGTTGTGAAGGCAGTTCTTGATGTTACAACTGCTAGTTTAAAAGATGTTGGTACAAAAGATGCAGCCGGTAGTTCACATGAAGGTGGTACTGAGTTGGAAGCTGGAGGTTCTAAAAGGGCTGCTGGAGAAGAACTTGTTCAAGAAGGTTCTAAAAGGCAAAAGACTAGTGAAGCCTCAGAATCAGCTAAAGAGTAAAAAGGTAATGAAGCTGATGAACTGTCACAAAAAGAGCTACAATAGATGATGATAATAGTTCCAGAACAATAGATGATTGTTGAAGCCTTACAAACCATGTATCTAATTATTGACTGGGAAATTTACACTGAAGACATAAGGAAGTACTGGAAGATCATCAGAGTTGGAAACAATACTAAGGTATATCAGTTCTTTATTGATATGCTAAAAGCTTTTGACAGAGATGACTTAGTCAAGCTATGGAGTTTGGTTAAGGAAAAGTTCAACTCAATAGATAACAAAGAAATAGTGTTATGGGTAGAGTGGAAAAGACTATTTAAACCAGATGCAGATGATGAATTGTGGAAATTTTAGTCTGGTATTCATGATTTGACATGGAAGTTGTATGATTCATGTGGAGTGCATCATGTGTCTATAAAGGCTGGAATGGATATTTACATGCTAGTGGAAAGAGAGTATCCATTGTTAAGGGGAACACTCACATTGATGCTGGTTGCAAAACTCTTAGTGGATCAACATAATGAGATGGCCAGAGAACTTCTCAGGAAGATATTTATGTAGGCTGAAAGACCAAGAAGGTGAAGTGTTTGGAATCATCCTCATAGAGTAGAAGGTTTAATTCAAGAAACTTGATGATTTAGAGGTAAATCACAAGTTTAGGGGAGGATTGTTGGGAATTAAAGTCTTCATACTTAGTACTGCCAAGATAAGATTTAGTATTGCCAAGCTTATTTTAGTATTGCTCAAGTTATATGGAAAATATGAGAAGCGTTGGAACTACCAGTACTAACCAGTTAGTACTGCTAGAGTAAGTTAGTACTCCTAGTACTAACATAAGACTATTGAAGACTGCTGAGTGAAGATTAGTGCTGCTCATGTGATAAGACGTGTTTAAGATATTTGTATTGACTTATTCAGTGTATATCTTATATAGTTAGAAAGATACATATAAGATTAGAATTATAGAAGATTTGTAGTTATCTTATAAAGGAATCCTTAGTGTATAAAAGGAGATCCTAGGTCATTGTGTTAAAAATATGGTTTGATTCATAGCTTCAAGGTCGTAAACCCTAGTACTACACAAAGTACTCGTATTATTGATCATAATAATATTGAAGCTTTTTGGTAATATTATTGTTCATACAATTTACTATTTCATTTATATTCTTCTAAGTATTAAAGAGTAGATTCCACACACTCTTTAATATTCACAAAGTTGCTACCATACTTATATTAGATTTATCCAAATTAACTTAACCTTTACAAGCTAAGGAATCGATTTTAAGTTGGGATCAACAGTTAGAGTCCTAGAGACAATAAAAGAAACTAGAATAACCAAATGTCTCTAAGATTAGGAAGTGATTTTGAGATGTTTAATAAGCCTTGTCATATGTGTGGAAGTTTTGATCACCTGCAGTATAATTGTAAACAAAATAAGGGACAGGTAAATGGTCAAAGGGTGGATAGACCAGTATGAAACAATGCTAGAAAGGTGAATCACCAAAATTCTCCAAGAATGTCTCACCCTCATCCAAAAGGAAATTTTGTTCCAAGAGCAGTTTTAATGATATATGGCCTTAAAACAATTCATACTGCTAGGCAAAACTCTTTAAGAGCAGCAATATCTCTTAAAACTACCAGACCAAATAATAATGCTTACCCAAGACCAACAGTAAATAGTACAAGGCCAGTGTCAAATGTTTTTAATAAAGCACATTCACATGTTAGAAGGCCCTTTAACAATTTTACAACAAGTTAGAACAGTAATTTCAATAAAAAGGTTAATACTGTTAAGGGAAATGTTACTACTGTTGGGCCAAAAGCAGTAGTAAGTGATAATAAAGGAAAAGAGGTTAATGCTATTAAGGCCTCAGCTTGTTGGGTTTGGAAACCAAATATTAATGTTATTGACCATGTTTCTAAACACAATAGTGCATCAATGTACCCCAAAAGATTTGACTATGTTGATGTACAAGGCAGATCTAAGTCTATAATGGCTTGGGTCCCCAAGAGAGCCTGATTTCCTTATCTTATGTGTAGAGTAATCCATAGCGTGAGTTGCTGGAGAAAGGAGTTATTGACAATAGATGCTCTAGGCACATGACTGGAAATATGTCCTATCTTTCTGACTGTGAAGAAATTAATGGTGGATATGTTGCCTTTAGAGGTGGAATCAAAGGAGGTAAAATCATTGGTAAAGGTAAAATCAGAATTGACAAATTAGATTTTTAAGATGTGTACTTTGTTAAAGAGTTTAAGTTTAATCTTCTTAGTGTCTCACAAATGTGTGACAAAAAGAACAATGTTCTTCTTACAGACACTTAATATGTGGTTCTGTCTTCTGACTTTAAGCTACTTGATGAAAGTCAAGTCTTGCTTAGAGTTCCCAGAAAGAACAACATGTACAGTGTTGACTTAAAGAATCTTGTTCCCTAAGGAGGTTTAATTTGTCTTTTTGCAAAGGCCACATTAGATGAATCTAATCTTTGGCATAGGAGGCTTAGGTATATAAATTTCAGAACAATAAATAAACTGGTAAGGAGAAATCTTGTGAGATGTTTACCTTCAAAAGTTTTTGAAAATGATCACACATGTGTTGCTTGTCAGAAAGGAAAGCAACATAAAGCCTCTTGTAAGACCAAGATAATAAACACAATTAGCAAACCTTTACACATGTTGCACATGGATTTGTTTGGTCTAACTTTTATAAAGAGTATAATGAAAAAGATGTACTGTCTGGTTGTCACAGATGACTATAGTAGATTTAGGTGGGTTTTTTTTAGCAACTAAGGATGAGACTAGTGGAATCCTTAAAAAAATTATAACAGGGATAGAAAACCTAATGAATCACAGAGTTAAGATCATTAGATGTGACAATGGAACTAAATTTAAGAATAATAAGATGAATCAGTTCTTTCAAAAACAAGGCATTACAAGACAGAATAGTATTGCTATGACTCCTTAACAGAATGGAGTAGCTGGGAGGAAAAATAGAACACTAACTAAGGCTGCTAAGACTATACTTGTTGATTCAAAGTTACCTACTACCTTTTGAGCTGAAGTAGTTAGTAATGCTTGTTATGTACAGAATAGGGTATCAATAATTAAACCTTATAACAAGACTCCTTATGAACTTTTTCTTGGTAGAACACCAAGTTTGAGCTTTATGAAACCATTTAGATGTCCTGTTACAATTCTCAATACCTTAGATCACCTAGGTAAGTTTGATGGGAAATCTGATTAGGGATTGTTTGTTGGATACTTTATAAATAGCAAGGCATACAGAGTATTTAACAGTAGAACCAGGAGAGTAGAGGAGAACTTGCACATAACTTTTCTTAAAAATAAACCAAATATTGCAAGGATTGGACCAAATTGGTTATTTGATATTCATTCAGTGACAAAATCTATGAATTATCAACTAGTTGTTCTATGGAATCAAACTAATGGTAATGCAGGTACCAAAGAAGATATTGTTGCAGGTCAAGCTAGGAAGAAGATAGTGCCTGAACAAGAGTATATACTGCTACCATTGTGGACATCTAATCCACTACTCTCTTAGAGTCCAAAACATACTGAAGATGATGTTGGTAAAAAGGATTCTGAAGTTTCAAAGAATAGAAGTGGAGATTCAAGTAAAGTTGGTAACAAGGATGATCAAGTGCAGGAAAACAACATTAGCAGTACTAATATTAACACTAACAACACTAACTATGTTAGCGCTGCTAGTCTAAATGTTAATACTATTAGTCCAACATTTAATGTTGTTAACACAGATGAGCTTAATGCTGTCTTTGAGAATATTAACACTGTGTATCCGAATGATCCTACAATGCCAAATCTGGTGAACATTGAAACAAATGATGATAATGAAGAAGAGGACGACTTTAACAATTTGGAGACTTCAATCAATGTCAGTCCTACTACTACTACCAGAATTTACAAAGACCGTCCACTCAAACAAGTAATTGGAACTGTGAACACACCAGTACAAACAAGAAGCGGGTCACAAAATATGGAAGAACATGGACTTATTAGTATTGTTAATCAAAGAACAAACCATAAAGATATTCAGAACTGTCTCTTTGCTTGTTTCGTATCATAAGTAGAACCCAATAAGGTAACCAAGCTTTAACAGATGCAAGTTAGATTGAAGCAATGCAGGATGAGCTTCTACTATTCAAATTGTAGGAAGTTTGAACATTGGTGGATTTACCATATAGCAAAAGGGCCATTGGAACAAAATGGGTTTACAAAAACAAGAAAGATAAGAGAGGCATTGTAGTTAGGAACAAGGCAAGGTTGGTTACACAGTGTCACACTCAAGAAGAGGGAATAGATTTTGATGAGGTTTTTGCTCCAGTTGCAAGGATTGAAGCAATTAGGTTGTTCTTAGCCTATGCCTCATACAAAGACTTTGTTGTTTATCAGATGGATGTGAAAAATGCATTTTTGTATGACCAAATTGAAGAGGAGGTTTATGTCTGTCAACCTCTAGGTTTTGAAGATCCAGAGTTACCTAACAAAGCTTATATGGTAGAGAAGGCATTATATGGTCTACATCAAGCTCTTAGAGCATGATATAAGACTTTATCTACTTATTTATTGGACAATGGATTTCAAAGAGATCAGATTGATAAGACCTTGTTTAATAAAAATGTCAAAGGTGATATTCTATGTTAGGATGCAGAGGCTTATACACTTAGTACTGTTAGTTCAGAGTTGATGCTGCTAGAGAAGATTGAAGAAAACAGACTAAGTCATTAGTGTTGTTAGTTATATTAGTTAGTACTGCCAGTACATTGTTAGTACTGTCAATATAGTTAGTACCATTAGTTAATAGTTAGTGCTATTAGTTTTATATAGTTAGTACTGCCATTATGATATGAATGAGTTAAATTAAGAATAGATATGCATTATCTTTATACGCGTTTTGTAAGCCCATTAGGGTTTCCTTAGTGTATAAAAGGAACCCTACGGCATAGTTAGATACACAAATCAATCACAAATTTCATAGTTAGTTATTCTGTAACCTAGGTAAAATATTAGCAATAAATATATTTAAAGTTTAATATTCATTGTTCTTCTTAGTAATACAAGTTAGATTTCGCATAACTTATAGTATTTACAATCATAGTTTCTCTTATAGTTAGTTTGGATTTATCCAGGTTAACTAAGCTTTAACAAGCTAAGAAGATCTGTTCATTGGGATCAACAAGTGGTATCAGAGCTTGTTGAGAAACTTTGAATAAGAAGAACTCTATATCTATACAAGATCTCGGTCAAAGAGAAGATGGAATTACAATCCGAATCAACACAAACACTATCTACACTAAAACTTCCTATGCTCAAAATAGGAGACTATGATCTCTGAAGCATGAGAATGGAACAATACCTTACTCATACTGATTATGCTCTTTGGGAGGTTATTGTAAATGGTGATACATATGGTGTTGCATCAGCCAGTACTGAAGGTCTTATTCCTCCTAAAACTGCTAAACAAAAGCTAATAAGAAAGAATGAATTGAAAGCAAAAAAGCATGTTGTTATTGGCTATTCCTGATGAGCACATGTTCAAGTTTCATGGACTCAAGGATGCAAAGTCCTTATAGGAAGCTATCAAGAATAGGTTTGGAGGCAACAAGGAATTAAAGAAGATATAGAAGACCATTCTTAAGCATAATTATGAAAACTTTGTTGCATCAAGTCAAGAAGGACTGGATAAAATCTATAACAAGTTTCAGAAGCTCATTATTATCTCTCAAGAGGACACAAATCGGAAGTTGTTAATAAGTTTACCACCAGCTTAGAACAATATTACTTTAATCATGAGAAACAAAGCTGATCTGGACACATTAAGCATGGATGATTTGTATAATAATTTAAAGGTGTATGAATCTGATATCAAAGGCCAATCAATTTCAAACTTAAATTCTTAAATGTGGCTTTTGTATCTTCAGATAACACTAGATGTACTAATGAAGTAGTTAATACTGCTAATGATGTTTCGGTTGCTAGTTCACAAGGACAAGCTTCTTCCTCAACCTATGCTGATGATGTCATGTTTTCCTTCTTTGCTAATCAATCCAATAGTCTATAGTTAGATAATGAAGATCTAGAGTAGATTGATACTGATGATCCTGAAGAGATGGATCTCAAATGACAGGTGGCCATGCTTACCATGAGAATGAAGCGTTTCATAAAGAAGACATGTAGGAATGTGAATTTCAACGGAAAAGAAACTGTTGGGTTTGATAGGATAAAAATTAAATGGTACAGCTGCCACAGGAGAGGTCACTTTGCCAGAGAATGCACGGCACCAAAGAATCAAGGGAATAGAAATGTAGATAATACAAGAAGGGTTGTACCAGTGGAGACTCTTGCTAATGCCTTGGTTGTTCAAGATGGGATAGGTGGTTATGATTGGAGCGTTCAGGCTAAAAAAGGCCCCACAAACTTTGCTCTAATGGCCTATACATCTCAAAGTTCATCAAGTTCAGACTCTGAGGTACATACTTGCTCCAAAGATTGTTTAAAATCATTTGAAACTCTTCAAAAACAGTATGATCAACAGTATGAAGCTCTTAATAAATCTAGTCTAGAAATAATAGGTTATCAAATGGGATTAGAATCATTAGAAGCAAGGATAGTTGTTCATGAAAAGAATGAAGCTGTTTATAAAGAAAACAGTGCATTTTTAAAATATGATGTCCAAGTTAAAGATATTTCTATCGAAGAGCTCAAAAGTCAGTTAGAAAATGCTTCAAAAAAGAAAGATGGTTTGAAACTTAAACTTGAAATTTTTGAATAATCATCAAAGAATCTAACTAAACTGATTAATAGTCAAATAAGTGTTAAGGATAAAACTGGTCTTGGTTATGATACTCAAATGAAAGAGAGTAGTGATTCATAGTGTGTTTAACAATAGAGATAGTGATGAGGATGATAATCCAGTAAATGATAGATTCAAAACAGGTGAAGGGTTTCATGCAGTTCCCCCTCCCTACATTAGGAACTACATGACCCTATGACCTGACTTAGCTTTTGCTGGGTTAGATGAATCTATTCTTATGTCTGCAGTAAGAAAGACTATCACTAATGTGCCTGAAACTGAATCTAGTACTAGTAAGGATATTGTTGAAAATTCTAAAACTGCTAGGCCTAGTGCTCCTATCATTGAAAATTGGGAGTCTGATAGTGAAGATGACTGTATGATTAGACCTTCAACAGATCAGATAAAACCAATGTTCACTAAAATCAGTTTTGTTAAATCTGGTGATAATGTGAAATTTGTTAATAAGGAAAACACACATAGGCAAGCAGAGTTCCCTAGGAAAGTTCAAAGTCCTAGGAGTAATAGAAGAAACTTGAATGGAATGATGACTCAGAAACTAGGGAATGGTTTTGAGTTTATAAAGAAAGCTTGTTTTGTATATGGAAGTTTTAACCATTTAATCAAAGATTGTGATTTTAGTGATAAAAGGATGGTAGAAAATCTGTGTTTAGAAATGAGGGTAAGGCTACTGGTCAAAGGGAAGCTAGACCAGTATGGAACAATGTTCAGTGGGTGAATCACCAAAATAAATTGACTCACCTAAATCCTAAAAGGAATTTTGTTCCAACAGCAGTCTTAACAAAGTCTGGACAAATACCAGTTAATGCTGCTAAGCAAATCTCTTATAGAGCAGCAACATCAGCTAGTACTACTAGGCCTGTTAATATTGCTGCCCTTAAACCCAAAGTGAATGGTGCATTACCCACAACTTACTCTTATTTTAAAGCACATTCACCAGTAAGAAGGCCTTTTAACCAAAAATCAACAGCTAAAACCAATAATTTTAATAGAAAAATTAATACTGCTAAGGTTAATGTAACTACTACTGGGCTAAAAGTAGTAGTTAGTGCTGCTAAGGGAAATAGAGGAAATGCTGTTAAGTCCTCAGCATGCTAGATTTGGAGACTAACAGAAAATGTTATTGACCATATCTCGAAAGATAGTGGATTATTCACTTTTAAAATATTTAACTATGTTGATCCACAAGGCAGACTCAAGTCAGTGGTGGCTTAGGTCCCCAAGAGAAACTAATTGTCTTGTTTTGAGTGCAGGGAAATCTACAACTTACTTTACAGGATCAAGGTATTTTTGAAAGTGGATGCTCTAGACATATGACAGGAAACAAGTCCTTCCTCACTGATTATCAAGAGATTGATGGTGGATTTGTTGCATTTACAGGAAGTCCTAAAGGAGGTAAAATTAATGGAAAATGTAAAAGGACTGGGAAATTAGAATTTGAAGATGTATACTTTGTAAAGGAACTTATGTTTAATCTTTTCTCTGTCTCATAAATGTATGATAAGACAAACAATGTTCTTTTCACTGAAACTGAATGTCTTATTCTATCTCCTGACTTTAAGCTTCTTGATGAAAGTCATATCTTGCTTAAAGTTCCCAGACAGAACAATATGTACAGTTTTGATCTAAAGAATGTTGTTCCTTCAGGAGATTTGATTTGTTTATTTGCAAAGGCTATAATAGATGAGTCTAATTTATTACACAGAAAGCTTGGTCATATAAACTTTAAAACTATGAACAAACTTGTAAGGGGAAACCTTGTTAGAGGTTTGCCTTTAAGGATTTTTGAAAATAACCATACATTTGTTGACTGTCAGAAGGGAAAGCAACACAAAGCCTCCTGTAAAACCAAAAGTGTGAGCTCCATTTGTAAACCTTTACAGTTATTACATATGGATTTGTTTGGCCCTGTTTCAATAAGGAGTATAAATAAAAAGACTTACTGCCTAGTTGTCACTGATGACTTTAGTAGATTCAGTTGGGTTTTCTCTTTGGCGACTAAGGATGAGACTCATGAAATCCTTAAAAACTTCATAACTGGCATAGAAAACCAAATAGAGAATAAGGTTAAAACAATCTGATGTGACAATGGAACTGAATTCAAGAATAGGATTATGAATGAGTTCTATGAAATGAAGGGTATTAGGAGGGAATTTAGTGTTGCTAAACCTCCTTAGCAAAATGGTGTTGCTAAGAGGAAAAATAGGACACTAATAGAGGCAGCTAGGACTATGCTAGCAGATTCTAAATTGCCAACTACATTTTGGGCTGAAGCAGTTAATACAGCTTGCTATGTCTAAAATAGGGTGTTAGCTATCAAGCCTCACAACAAGACCCCTTATGAACTTTTTCTAGGTAGAAAACCTACCTTGAGCTTCATGAGACCATTTGGGTGTCCTGTTACAATCCTAAATACCTTAGATCACCTAGGTAAGTTTAATGGAAAGTCTGATGATGGTTTCTTTGTAGGGTACTCTATCAATAGTAAAGAATTTAGAGTATTTAACACTAGAACCAAAATTGTAGAGGAAAACCTGCACATACATTTTCTTAAGAACAAACCAAATGTTGTAGGAACTGGACCAAACTGGATGTTTGATATTGATACTCTAACCATGTCTATGAATTATCAACCAGTTTTTGCAGGGAATCAAACTAATGGTCATCCAGGTACCAAAGCAAATATTGATGCAAGACAAACAGGAAAGAAGACATTTCCTTGTCCACAATATGTACTGCTACCATTTTTAACTTCTGATTTTCAAGGTCCAAAGGGCTCAGAAGATAAGGTTTTTGATGATACTAGTAAGAAGAATGGAGTTCTGGATCCAACAAAAGAAGGTGACATGAATGGTCAAGGGGACGCTACCAACACTAACAACACTAATAGACATAATACTGTTAGTTCACTAGTTAAAGCTGTTAGTTCATCTTTTACTACTATGAATCCAGGAAGAGAAAGAGACCAAAGGAATGAGTTTGAAGGAGTATTTAATCAATAAAAAACTAATAGCAGTACTCAGGATATTAATACTGCTAGTCCTATTCCTAATGATGGCATCTTTAGTGGAGCATATGATGATAAAGATGTGGATGCAGAGGATGGCTTTAATAATTTAGAAACAACCATGACTGTCAGTCCTATTCCAACAACCAGAATTCACTAGGATCATCCTAAATATTAGATCAATTATTAGGAATTAAGGGCCTTTAAAGGATAATACTGCTGGATCTACTTAGTATTGCCAAGCACAAGACTTAGTATTGCCAGTGTAAGTTAGTACTGCTAGTACTAACTTAGTACTGCTAGAAGGATACTCAGTACTGCCAGAGTAACTTAGTACTGCTTAGTGCTATACACGTGGTATGAGTTAGTACTGCTTAGTGCACAACATGGGTTATAAGCATGCGTTGTGTATATGGGAATATGTCAGATTTTAGAAATAGAATACATGTAAAGATAGATCTAGATCTAGAACTTATTAGAGTATTAAGCAAGTTGTTGTAAGCCCATAAGGACTCCTTAGTGTATAAAAGGATGTCCTAGGGCATAGTGTTATATAAGTTTTTAAAATAAGATTTCCCACCAAAAAAAATAGTTAATAGCCTCAAGGTTCCTATAACCCTAATAATGTAAGAGTATTCGTATTATTATGAATAATATTGGAGCTTGTTTTGTTAAACTTATTATTCACTACTTTACTGTTTCATTAATTATTCTTGTTACTATTAAAGATTAGTTTTCGCATAGTCTTTAATAACACTCAAACACAGTTTCTACCATAGTTGTGTTAGATTTATCTAGCATAACTAAACATGTACAAGCCAAGGAACTATCCAGTTTGGGACTCACAAGTGGTATCAAAGCTTGTTGAGAAGCTATGATATATAAGAATCAACTTGAATACAGAAGAACTCCTTACTAGAAGACATAGATTCATAGTCTACACACATGGTAGCTGCATCTAAAGATCCCACGCTCAAACTTAGAGAGTTTGAACTATGTAGAATGAGGATTGAATAGTACATTCAGATGATAGACTACTCTCTTTGGGAAGTCATAGAAAATGGTGCAACCCTGCCAAAAACACAAGTAGTAGAAGGTGTTGTTAAACCAATGCCTATTACATTTGCTGAAGATAAGGCACAAAGAAGAATAGAAGTAAAAGCTAGGAGTACTTTATTGATGGGTATTCCAAATGAACATCAGTTAAAGTTTTACTCTATAAAAGATGCTAAGTTGTTGTTGGAAGCTATTGAAAAGAGATTTGGTGGAAATGATGCAACCAAGAAGACTCAAAGAAATCTCCTAAAGCAGAAATATGAAAACTTTACTGCTTCAAGCTCTGAGATGCTTGATCAAACTTTTGATTGGCTTCAAAAGCTTGTAAGTCATTTGGAGCTTTTAAGAGAAAAGCTTTTACAAGAAGATATAAATCAGAAGTTGCTAAGAAGCTCAGCACCAGAGTGGGATACACATGCTATTGTATAGAGGAATAAATCTAAGTTAGAGACAATGAGCATGGATGATCTCTACATTAATCTCAAGGTGTATGAACCAGAAGTTAAAGGGATGTCTAGCTTAACCATAACCACACAGAACATTGCTTTTGTGTCCTCTTCAAACAACAACACTAGCAGTAGCAACACTAGTAGTACTAATAATCATGTTAATACTGCTTATGGAGTTTCTACTGCTAACACTCAAGTTAATGTTGCAAACATTAATAACTTAAGTGATGTTGTTATTTGTTCCTTCTTTGTTGGTCAATCAAATAGTCCTCAACTTGCACATGAAGACTTGCAACAAATTCATCCAAATGACATTGAAGAGATGGATTTGAGATGGCATATGGCCATGCTAACAATAAGGGCTAGAAGATTTTTAAAGAACACTAAAAGGAAGCTTACAGTCAATACCAATGAGAGCATTGGATTTGATAAGTCCAAAGTGGAGTGCTACAACTACCACAAAATGGGACATTTTGCTAGGGAATGCAGAGCTCCAAGGAATCAAGACTACAAGAACAAAGAAAGCTCAAGAAGGAGTATGCCTATGGAAACACCTTCTTCCACAGCTTTGGTGTCATATGATAGTCTTGGTGGGTATGATTGGAGTGATCAGGCAGAGGAAGGACCAAACTTTGCACTCATGGCTTACTTATCTTCAGGATCTGACTCAGAGGAATCAAATGACTCTACTTGTTCAAAATCTTGTTTAGAATGTGTTAATCTTCTTAAAGCTCAAAATGATCAACTATTAAAAGATTTCAAGAAATCTGAATTAATGGTTCTAGGTTATAAAGAAGGTTTAAGATCAGTAGAAGAAAGACTTGAATATTTTAAAAAGAATGAATTTGTCTATATAGACAAAATTAATGGTTTAAAATGGGATATTCAAGTAGGTGAAATAACAATTAGGGAGCTTAGGAAGAAGCTTGAAAAGGTTCAAGCAGAAAAAGATGGCATTCAGATAATGTAGACATACTTGATAATGCATCTAAGAGTCTAAACACGATTATAGAAAGTTAAATAATAAACAAATACAAGAATGGTTTATGTTATAATGCAGTTCCACCTCCCATAACAGGAAATTTCATGCCTTCAAAACCTGACTTATCTTATATTGGCTTAGAAGAATTTGCTAATAAGCCAGTAGTTGAAACTAGAAAGGCTGATGAGATTGTGTCAGAAAGTCAGGAAAAAGACATATCTCAAACTGAGAAGAAAATAGTTAAGCCTAGGTTTATACAATTTATCAAACCTAAAGAGAAAACTTCTAGGGAACTGTTAAAAGATTTGAGAAACCCAGTCAAAACACACATATTCCTAGAGGAAATCAAAGAAACTAGAATAATATGATGTCTCAAAAACTAGGAAGTAACTTTGAGATGTTTAATAAAGCATGTTATGTGTGTGGAAGTTTTTATCATTTGCAAGCTAATTGCAATTACCATCAACATCAAAGAATGGTAAAACCTATTTGGAACAATGCTCAAAGGGTGAATCTTAAAAATGCTAAAAAGACTCACCTCTGTGCTATAAGCAACATGGTTCCAAGGGCAGTATTAATGAAATCTAGCTCTGTATCACCTAATACTGCTAGACAAGTTAATACTGCTAGACCTGCCAGTACTAAAATTGTTAGTACTGCTAGACTTGCCAGTACCAAAATTGTTAGTACTGCTAGACCTGCCAGTACCAAAATTGTTAGTACTGCTAGACCAAAAGCAGTAGTTAATACTATTAAGGGAAATGATGTTAAGGCCTCAGCTTGTTTGGTTTGGAAACCAAAGACTAAAATTTTAGACCCTGTTTCTAAACACAACAGTTCATCAATCACCCTGAACAAGTTTAACTATATTGATGCATGAGGCAGATCCAAGTCAGTGATGGCTTGGGTCCCCAAAAGAAACTAAATTTCTTACTTAATGTGTAGAGCAATCTACAAATAGATTTACAGGATAAAGGAGTTATTGATAGTGGATGCTCAAGGCACATGACAAGAAACATGTCCTATCTTACAGACTATGAAGAGATAGATGGAGGATATGTTGCCTTTGGAGGAAACCCCAAAGGAGGGAAAATCACAGGAAAAGGTACCATAAAAACTGGTAATCTAGATTTTAAGAATGTGTATTTTGTTAAACAATTAAAGTTTAATCTCTTTAGTGTCTCATAAATGTGTGATAAAGGGAATATTGTTCTTTTTAATGACACTAAATGTATTATTCTATCTCCAAACTTTAAGTTAACTAATGAGAGTCAAGTTTTACTTAGAGTGCCTAGAAAGAACAATATGTATATCGTTGATTTAAACAACGTTGTCCCTAAAGGAGGTCTAACTTGCCTTTTTGCAAAAGCCACATCTGATGAATCTAGACTTTGGCATAGAAGGTTAGGTCACTTAAATTTTAAAACCATGAATAAACTGGTTAAGGAAAATCTTACAAGAGGTCCACCTTCTAAACTTTTTGAAAATGAACAAACATGTGTTGCTTGTCTTAAGGGAAGGCAACACATATCCTCTTGTATGACCAAATTAGAGAACTCAATATGTCTTCCTTTACATTTGCTGCATATGGACTTGTTTGGTCCAACATTTGTAAAAAGCATTATGAAGAAAATGTACTGCCTAGTTGTCACTGATGATTATAGTAGGTTTACATGAGTTTTCTTTCTAGCAACCAAGGATGAGACTAGTGGCATTCTTAAGTCCTTTATAACTGGAATAGAAAATCTATCAAATCACAAGGTCAAGATAATTAGATGTGATAATAGGACTAAGTTCAAAAACAAAGAGATGAATCAGTTTTGTGATAAGAAAGGTATTCTAAGACAATTTAGTATAGCTATAACTCTTTAACAAAATGGAGTTGCTGAGAGGAGAAATAGAACACTAATTGAGGTTGCTAGGACTATGCTAGTTGATTCAAAATTGCCAACCACTTTTTGGGCAGAAGCAGTTAATACTGCTTGCTATGTGCAAAATAGAGTGTTAGTGGTTAAGCCTCATAACAAGACCCCATATGAACTTTTTAATGGTAGACCACCAATCTTAAGTTTTATGAGACCATTTGGGTGTCTAGTTACTATTCTCAATACCATAGATCACTTAGCCAAGGTTGATAGTAAGGCAGATAAAGGTTTCTTTGTTGGATACTCTTTAAATAAGAAATCCTTTAGAGTATTCAATAGTAGAACAAGGATTGTCGAAGAAAACTTGCATATTCGGTTTAGTGAGAGTACACCCAAAATTGTAGGTAGTGAATCAGATTGGCTATTTGATATTGATGCACTAACAAGAACAATGAATTATGAGCCAATTGTTGCAGGAATACATTCTTATAGTTTTGTAGGTACAAAAGATACAAAACCTATCCAAAAGTACATTTTGCTGCCAATATGGAATGCTGATCCACCATTCTCTCAGGATCCAAAGAGTTCTCAAGACAATGGACTCTCACCTCCAAGAATAGAAAGTGAAAGTGAAGATCAAGAAAGGGGAAATAATGTTAGCAGTACTAACAATGAAAATACTATCAATAGTACTAACAATGTTAATACTGCTAGCACAACAGAAGTTAATACCGCTGATAGAATTTCAAGCATGGAACCTCAAGATGATCCAAATATGCCTTCTCTAGATGACAACAACATATTTAATTACTCACATGATGAAGATGTTTGGGCAGAACATGACATGACCAATTTGGATACTTCAATCCAAGTCAGTTCTATTCCAACTACAAGAATTCATAAAGATCATCCTCTTAATCAAGTTATTGGAGATTTGCAAGCAACTACAGCAACAAGAAAGATGTCAAAGAATGTAGAGGAACATGGGTTTGTTGACACAACTCTTAAACAAAGAACAAACCATAAAAACCTTCAATTCTGCTTGTTCACTTGCTTTTTATCACAAGAAGAACCCAAGATGATAGTTCAAGCATTAAAAGATCCAATCTGGATAGAGGCTATGCAAGAAGAGCTTTTATAATTCAAGTTGCAAGAAGTTTGGACTTTGGTAGAATTACCAAATGGGAAAAGGGCCATACGCACTAAATGGGTCTTCAGGAACAAAAAGGATGAAAGAGGTATTGTGATTAAAAATAAAGCAAGATTGATTGCTCAAGGGTACACACAAGAAGAAGGGATTGACTATGATGAAGTCTTTGACCCTGTTGCAAGAATTGAAGCAATTAGGCTATTCTTAGCTTATGCTTCTTTTAAAGACTTTGTGGTATACCAGATTGATGTAAAGAGTACTTTTCTCTAAAGGAAGATTGAAGAAGAAATATATGTATGTCAACCACTAGGATTTGAAGATCCATACTTCCCAGACGGAGTGTACAAGGTTGAGAAAGCACTATATGGACTGCATCAAGCACCTAGAGCATGGTATGAAACCTTGTCAACATACCTGTTGAACAATAGGTTTCAGAGAGGGAAAATTAACAAGACCTTGTTCATCAAAAGACACAAAGGTGATATCCTGCTAGTTCAATTATATTTTGATGATATCATCTTTGGATCAACAAAGAAGGAGCTATGCAATGAATTTGAAAATCTAATGCATGAGAAGTTTCAGATGATATCTATGGGTGAACTTACATTCTTATTGGGATTACAAGTGAAGTAGAAGAATGATGGCAAATTTATTAGTCAAGATAAATATGTTGCTAAAATTCTAAAGAAGTTTGATTATAAAGATGTAACGATAGCCAGCACCCCAATGGATACAGAAAAAGCTTTGCAAAAGGACTCAGATGGTGATGATGTTGATGTTCATCTTTACAGATCAATGATTGGATCATTGATGTATCTTACATCATCTAGACCAGACATTATGTTTGTAGTATGTGCATGTGCAAGATTCTAAGTTACATCCAAAGTGTAACATCTACATGCTGTGAAGAGGATCTTTAGGTTCCTAAAAGGCTAACCTAAACTGACCCTCTGGTATCCTAAAGATTATGCGGGAGCAAGCTTGGATAGGAAGTCTACAACAGGAGGTTGTCAGTTCCTAGGGTGCAGATTGATATCATAGCAGTGCAAGAAACAAACTATGGTGGCCACCTCCACTACTGAAGCTGAATATGTGGTCGCTGCTAGTTGCGGTGGACAAGTAATTTGGATTTAAAATCAAATGCTGGATTATGGGTATAATTTTATGCACACCATGATACATATTGATAATAACAATACTATATGCATTATTAAGAATCCTGTTGCGCACTCTAAAACAAAACATATTGATATTAGACATCATTTTATAAGAGACTGCAATCATAAAATGTTAATTCAAGTGGTTAAGATAAACACAAATAACAATTTTGCAGACTTATTTACAAAAGCTTTAGATGTTGGAAGGTTTAAATACTTGATTGCAAGTATTAGAATGCTAAATCTTTAAACCGTTAATCTCTCTATATCTTTGTATAGTGTGTAAAGGATTAGTATTGTTAGTGGTATTAATTAGCACAACTAAGTATATTTAGTAATGCTAGTTATAATTAGTATTGCTAATTGTATCAACTAGTACTGCTAAGTATAACTAAGTACTGCTAGTTAAAACTGCCAGTTTTAATTAGTAATGGCAAGAAGAAAAATACTTTGGTTTGTGTTTTTCTTGGTTTTAGACTAACATCTGCAGGCTAACCATTGAGTACCAAATGTTCAAAGCTAAACCTCTGAAGTATAGTTTGAGGGGAGAAAAAATTGTGTCAATATGAAGTCAAGCATGGATGGCAAGATATGTGTTATCAAAAGAGGTCTGGACACTAAGATACCTCAGTCTGGTGGTCCCTTTTATAAAAGTTGGTGATGAGGTTGTCCATAAGGAGTTGGGGGATAGAATGAAAAGGGCTGCCACTACTGTTTCTAGCTTAGAAGTAGAGCAGGACAGTGGTAACATGAAGTAAGACCCAATTCAAGGCAACACTTAATGAGTCAAGTTCTTAAGGAATTGGTTCAGGTAGTGGTCCCAAGTTCCACTTTACCATATTGGGGATGTGAATGCTCAAAAATGGGTTGAGGCTACATCTAAAAGTCCATTGACCCACCTCTCTCAAGAGGTTACACACTTAGAAGTGGGAAGGACAGCATGGAACTAATCAAATTGATGGAATTTGTACAAAATGTGTGAATAAAGTAAGCAAAAAGAATAGAGAGATATGGTAAACTGAAAAACAAAAAGAGAGACGAGTTCTAAAAACAGAAAGAGTGCATTGTTAAGCAAAAAAGATTTAAGAGATATTGTGAGCATAAAAACAGAAAGAGCGATTGTGATAATCTAAGTTGGAACATGATTAGGGTTAATACTGCTTGACATAAACTTAATACTGCCAGTATTAAGTTTGTGGCGAAGTTAGTACTGCTAGGCTTAAAATTAGTACTGTTAGGCTAAACTTAGTACTGTTGGACGACCGTTAGTACTGTTTGAGTCATAACATAATTTCTTTGACTAAATATAGCCGTTTTAATTTTCCGCCAACAATATAGCCTATAGGGTTTGACCAATTAGAGACTTCATGATCTTTCTATATAATCTTTGGATTTCTTCAAGATAAGTTCAAATCTTTTACAGTCAGTGCAAACAAAATCATTAAAAACTCTCTCACAATACAATTCACTTTACCAAAACCTTACACTCTCTCACAAAACCTAATCCTAGATCATTAATCAATCATTCAATTATCTAATGGCAAACTTAGAATTTTGCGACAAGCACAACATGGTAGCATACTTAATTAAGTCTAAAGGAAGTGAGGGATTTCATGAAATCATAGACTTTCTCTTTGGAAATAACATCTCTTATGCTCTCACTTCAATCCAACCATCTATGTGTCTCTTATTGAACAATTCTGGCAGACTGCTGCCTTGAGCACATCTGAAGATGGAAACCAAGCCATAACTGTTGTCATTAATGGAAGAGAAACATTCATAACTAAAGCTTCTATTAGAAGGCATCTAAAATTGGAGGACTCTGAAGGCATTCCATCACTCCCAAATGAAGAAATTTTTTAGCATTTGACTCGTATGGGGTATGTAATCAATTCTGACAGTCTTACTTTTCTTAAAGGACACTTTGCACCCTAGTGGAAGTTTTTCATTCACACCATACTTCACTGTATGAGTGCAAAGAAGACTACATGGGATCAGTTTAGTAGCAATCTTGCTACTGCCATTATTTGCCTGGCAACAAATAGGATATTTGACTTCTGAAGATATATTTTTGATGCCATGGTTAAGAATGTGGACAACACACACAAATTTCTAATGTATCCCAGGTTTATCCAAATACTCTTGAACAAACAACAAAGATTGCTCTTACCTCACACATAAAAGTATCCCACTCCTAGACTTACACCCAAACTTTTCAGCAATATAAGGACACCTTCAAAGGGATACTCTGGAGTAGTGACACCCTTATTTGATACTATGCTTACCCAGCCTCAGGGTGAAGCATCATCCACCTCTCCCTTTAGAATAACTTCCTCACCATCCTAACCATCCCATCATACATCATCCAGTACCCCCTCTACACCACCATCTACCCAACACCCACATGAGGCAGAGGAGACTAATACCATGCCCTATGATTCACCTCTCCATAATGTTCACTCACATGGAAGTGATGAGGGTAGATTGCAATATAATGAATTAACGGATTTGATTATCATATTTGCAGACAGGGTTGAAGTATTGGAGAAGGATTTGCAGCAGAGTAAGAAGACCTATAGTACTGTTATTACAAAGTTGGTGTTAAGAGTAAAGAAATTAGAGAATAAACTCAAGTCTGCCAAGTCAAGAAGAAAAGCTAGGATTGTTGTTTTAGAGGATGAAGAAGACTTAGAGGATCCTTCCAACCAGGGGAGGAAGATAGCCCAAATCGACAAAGATCCCTCTATTTCTTTGGTACAGGATGAAGGCACATTATAGATCCTAATTCAATAGATCTTCTAGCTTATTAAGGTAGTCAATATGAATAGTTCCACACTAACTACAGGAGAAACAATGGTTGTAAACACTATAAGTTATGTGGAATCTAACTTATAATGCTAAGAAGAACAATGAATGAATAAAAACTTTTATTACTATTAATCTGCTAGATTATAGATTACTAACTAGGAGATATGTGTATGTATTCACACCTTTAACTATGCCGTAGGGTTCCTTTTATACACCAAGGATAAACCTTAATAAACTTACAAAATGAGTAGAAGATCATGCATATCTTTTCCTAATATATCTCATGCATATCTCTTAAATGGTACTAACTATTTTTTACTAACAGTACAAACTAATACTAACAGTACTAACTATAACTAGCAGTACTAACTATTACAACTAGCGGTACTAAGTTAGAAAAGCATAATTCCCAACAATCCTCCCCTAAACATGTTTGTTGAACTTGTTTAACTTCATGTTTCTTTAGTCTATTCTTCTTGAACTCTTAGAGGATGTATCCAAACACTTTGTCAAATTTTTGACTCAATCTTTGATTCCCTCTTTATCAGCAACTTGTCTTCTCAGCAACACAACAACACCTAACTAAGTTGGATATGTAGTTTTTGGTAAACTACCAGCCATTAACGGATTTGATGTTCCTTTACCAGTAGTCATTTGCTCTAGGATAGCCAACTCTTTGTGTCAAAACATGGTGAGTTGATTACCATACAGTTTTTGGTAAACTGTCAACCATAAATGGATTTGATTTGTCTTTACCTAAAGCCATTTGCTTTTGGACTAGCCAATGCTTCATTTCCATAACATGGTGCATTGATAACCATATAGTTTTTAGCAAACTATCAGCTATCAACAGATTTGATTTGTCTTTACCAGAAGCCGTTTGCTCCTGTACTAGCCAGTTCTTGATGTCTATTAGACATGGTGAACTGATGACCATTTGTTATGTGGTGATTAGAACAACACTTAAAGATCCTTCCCATCTCCATCAAGGTTTTCAGGCTCCAACTCTGCAACTACCTTCTTGACAAATCTAATCAACTCCAATGCCATAGTACTGTCTTCTTTAGATTCCAACTTCAATTCTAGCATCTGCAACATCACTTTCTTTCTCAAAGGATACTTTTTCTCCATAAGCTTATGAATGACTAACCCTGCCTCAATCATTAAAGTATGTACCCCTGAAGAACTATGTAGCTTCTAACTCATTACATTTTAATCTTGCTTTAATTTCCAAAACTCATCTTCATCATTTGGATTGAACATTATCATTAAATCTCTCCAAAGTACTTTGTCAAAACCTTCAGGTATCTCATCTTGATATCTGTTCATCACAAGTTTATAAACTACATTCAAATCCTCTCTATCAAATATGGAAAGCACCCTCATCAAAGTACTGATGTATCTCCTTTGTCCATTACTTCTAATTACCACATTTAGCCTGATCTCTTCTAAGTCTTTAGTTTCATCATATTGTGGTTTAAATCCATGATATTCACTCTTCCATTCTATGATAGGATACTCCCTCTCCAATATTTCATAATCCATCACCTTGTCCTCATCTGGAGCTATTGTTAAACATAATCTCAGCTCATCATTCTCTTTTTCATCATCAGTATTATTTCCCTCAGATGTGTCTTGTCTAAATCTTCTTTTTCTTGACTTCATCTTTTTCCTTGTTCCAAGTTTCCTCTTTCTAGTACCTTCTTTTTGAGGAGTTTGAATAACTCCTTAGATCGATTAAGCTCAGGTTGTTTAGACCTCATCTAGGATAATGATAACAAAGACAATAACATGCACATCGAAATTAAAACATAAAGAACAATGTTATCATTTACAAGGTTTTTCTTCATTATCATTCACTCTAAGCCCTAATTATATTTGATCAGAATATAATAGTTACCACCTAATCAGTAATAGGAATCCTAAGATCCTTGAGGCTACACCATAACTAGATGTCTACATTTGATCCAGTGTACATACACACATACTTTTCTGGATACAAAAACTATGTGTCTATGATCTCTTTATATATGGAGAGATCATGACTTACAAAGGAAACATAATAAATACAATAAGGAAACTAAATCTTTTAATCTTTATCTTTATTCTTCTTGAGCATATCTTTTAGTATCTTCTGATATCTTCCATCTTTTGTAATAATATACTCCACCAGCTAGAAGAATCTCTTATTGTTGATAAGTCCTTCTTGTTTCATTCTTTTATTTATTTTGTCTCATCAAATCTATAATTCCCAACATTCTTCTTTACTCTCTTCCTTAATACTTTTAGCTTTCTTTGTACCAGTAGCTTTCTTGTTCAACTCTTTTACTAGCCTTTCATCCTCCACATAACCATTAGCAATGAAGTTATCATCAGAACTTTTTACCTTTTCATACAAAGCTTGTAATTCTTCAAACTTCTTTTTGTTCAGCTGAGCATGTTTGTATCCACCTACATGCTTCAAATATGTCATCATTTGGTTTCTCAGCTGAGTTCTTGAAGGTGGTCTACTTCTGTCAGACCTTTTTTGAGCAAGAAATCTTCTTTGTGCAGCAATGGTATCATGAAGCAACTTGGCTCTCTCTTTAATATTGAACATTTCTCTCTCTTCTTCTTGAAGTTTCTTAGCAAGAATCATGTCAGCATTAAGTCTTGCCTGAATGAAATCATACTCATTGGTGAGTGCAGCCTTAGCAGCTTCTTCTTCAGCAAACATTTTCTTTTTCTCTTTTGCTTCCCATTCCTTTTGAACCTTTCTGGCCACTTCTTCATCCCTAGCAAGCATTTTAAACTTCTTATTAGCCTTAGTGATATCTTCTGATTCAGTATCAGATTCATCTTCTTCCTCAATCATTACTTTGCCTTTGGCTTTTGGATCAATCTTAGGAAGAGGCTTCAATGTTAACATTAATCTTGTAGAGGTAGGTCTTGGTCTCTCAACATCTTCAACATCCTTAATCTCTACTCCCTTTTCTTTTTTCCTTTAATTTCACTTTGTTCTGGCTCATTGTGATAAGCACTTGTGCAATAGTCTCATTATCTCTAAAAACTGTTGGAGTAGGTATTGAAGTTGTTGAAGGTGTTGAAGTTGTTGTTGGAGCTGTTGGAGTAGTAATTTCCCTTGTAACTTGATCTTTTGGTTCAGCAGTACCTTCATCAACCTTGTCGATACTTTCTTTTATTCTGTCAGTACCTTATTTTACCTTTACCAGTTATAGTACCTTTACTACCTACAAAAGCAACAGGGCCACCATTATAATCTTGATATTAAGAAAGATAGGCCTTGTTTCTAGTCATGTGCCTGGAACATCCACTATCACCAATCCCTTTATTCTTTAAAGCTTTATGTGGATCATCATGCACATGAAAAATAAGAGAAATTAGTTTCTCTTAGGGACCCAAGCCATTGCTGACTTGGGTCTGCCTAGTGGATCTTTAGAGACAACATTTTTATGAGTATTTAATCCACTATTGTATTTGGAGACATTATTCAAATAATGTCTCTTGGGTCTCCAAACACAACCTGCTGTGGTCTTAACAGCAGTTTCCTTATTTCCCCCAACAGCACTAACTGCTTTGACCCCAACAGTACTAAGTTGTGGTGTTGTTGTTCTAATAAATGGCCTTCAGATGGGTGAATGAGACTTGTAAAAGCTATTTCTTGGTTTGATGTCATTCACCATGGGTCTAGCAGTATTAACTTTCCTGGTAGTACTGGTTGATGCTGCTTGACTAGTAAAATTTTGTCTAGCAGTATTAACATTGTTAGTACTGCTAGCTTTAATAGTATTAAATGGAATTCTGCCAGTTCTAGTTAGTACTGCTGTAGGAACAAATTGGTTTTGGTGATTAATTCTTTGCACATTGTTCCATACTGGTCTATTTTCCCTTTGACCAGTACCCTTACATGCCCTTTTTGTTCAATTCAACTTATTTAGCCATTGTTTTCTCATGGAAATCACAATCTCTAATAAGATGGCTAAAACTACCACATACAAAGCATGCCTTTTTGGTAAACCCATATCCCAAACCCATCTTTTTAGACATTAAACCATTCCAATCTCTTTTTTAGGGTTTAGGACTCTGACTACATGTGTTTTGTTCTTTAACAGTTTTCCTAGGAGTTTTTACATGCTTAATAGTATTAACAAAAGGAAAACTAGGTTGTTCCTATTCTTTAAATGGTATTATCACATGTTCATCATCACTGTCTGGGTTATACTCCTCAATGATAGGAGCATTAGTCAAAACTTTAGGTTGACTAATAACTTTGGGTTCATTTACAACTGGTTCAAACATAGATTCAGGTGGTTCTTCACTAGAATTAGATTCACAAGAATTATAATCACTGCTCCTAACATCATATTTACTAGGTTTAGATTGCTTTAGACCATATGTAAATTGTGATTCATCTATTTCTTTATCAGGTCCAGAAGGGATGTAGATCCCTGTCATTGGAGGGGGAACTGCATGCATCCCTTTAGCATACCTATCATTTTTAGGAGTATCTTCTATATCACTAGACCTAGTGTCAAACACACTTTCATAAACTTCATTTTCATAACTTAAAATACCATTATGTAAATGATTTCCATACCCAAGCCCAATCTTGTCCTTAACACTCATTTGACTATTTAGCAGTATATTAAGACCATTAGAAGAGTTGTGCCATTTTTCTACTTTAGCTTTCAAATCTTCTTTTTCTTTTTTAGCTTCTGCCAATAGTTTCTTATGATATGTGAGCACATCAGTTTTATCATCCAAATCAATTTTCATAAACCTAATCTTTTCCTCATACCAAAGTTGATTTTGTTGATAAGCAACTAATTGTGCTTCTACCTTTTTTAATGCTTAAGTATAGGCCTGAATTTATATACTAGCATCACCCAGTTGTTCCCTCTGTTCATCATATAATTTTTTAAGTTTAGCATAAGATTCTTTACAATCTTTTGAACAAGAAGTTACCTTGGTATCTAAGCCTGAGTTGCTGATAGCCATTAAAGCAAAGTTCTCTTGCTCCTCTTCTGAATGACCAGTCCAATCAATGCCTTCTCCATCAAGAGTTACCAAAGCTTTGTGTTCCTCCTGCTTTCCAGGTCTTCTTCCATTATCTTTAGCTTTATACCCAAAGCTCCCTGCATCCTTCCTCCAGTCATTTTGATTCCTCTTTGACCTACGTTCTTTAGCAAAGTATCCTGTCTTATGACAGTTGTAGCATTCAACCTTAGTCTTGTTAAATCCTATTGGTTCCTTTGCATCAAAATGCAGCTTTCTCCCTGTCTTTTTATAGAACTTATTTAATCTCATAGAGATCATAGCCACTTGCCATTTTAAGTCCATTTCTTCTAGATCAAATTCATCAATTTGTTCCAAATCCTCATGATCTAATTGTGGACCATTGGATTGATTTGCAAAGAATGAGTATAAGAGATCATCAGTGTATGATGAGAAGTTCTCTCTCTGTGAATTGTAGCCAGAAGAGGGAGAAGCACCATAAGCGGTACTAACAACATTAGTACTGTTAGTGCTTTCAGAGGAGACAAAGGAAACATTATATGTACTGGAAGATGATGCAGTATGTTAGGAATAAATCTTCTTGTGACTTAATACTGCCAACAGTACTAAAGGAGTTAGTACTGTCAACATAAAGTTTGTACTGCCAAGGAAGCTTAATACTGCCAAGTGAAGAAGTTTGAACTGCTAATGGTCAAAGCTGATGATATGAAGATAAGAATGCGTGGAGAGCATTTTGGGATGTTTAGTTTTGAATTGTAACTGTTCCTAATAGATAGGCAAATATATGTGTAAAGGGTTCCTTGTATTTCTATAAAAGGAGAACCCTAGAGTAGTATTTAAAAGAACTTTAAGAGATATACTTAGAGAGAAATTGTAATTGCTTCAAGGTTGTGTAACCCCAGTACTTAGAGAGTACTCGTATTATTTATAATATTGGAGCAGTAATTTTAGTGTTTATTGTTTGTGAGTGATTGTTATTGTTCCATTCATACATTTCTCTAGAGTATCAAAGTGTAGTTTCCGCATACACTTTGGTATATTCACAAAGTCTCAATCTTTGTTATTTTGGATTCTTCCAAGGTAACAAGCTCTTTATACTCTAAAGAATCGATCAAGGCGTGGGATCAACAAGTGGTATCAGAGCCTGTGCTTTGAGATACTTTGATCTAGGGAAACATGGAGTTAGAAAATTCGCAAAACAATTCGTTGGCAAAGCTTCCCATACTCAAACTAGGAGAGTATGAGATGTGGGAAATAAGAATCAAGCAGTACTTTCAGATCCAAGACTATGCTTTATAGGAGGTGATAGAATATGGGAATTCATGGGTACCTATTCCTATTACAGCACCAGAATCAGGTCTATCAACTGCATTAAAGATGATTGTGCCCTCAATAACTGAAGAAAAGATCTGCAAGAAGAATGATGTTAAAGCAAGAAGTTTTCTCCTCATGGCACTTCCAAATGAACATTAGCTTACCTTTAACCAGTATGATGATGCTCAATCTATGTTTATTGCTATTAAAGCTCGCTTTAGAGGAAATGATGCTACAAAGAAGACACAAAAGGCATTATTGAAGCAGTAGTATGAAAACTTCAATGCTACAAGCTCAGAATCTTTAGACTCTATCTTTAACAGGCTTCAAAAGCTTGTTAGTAGATTGGAAATTCTTGGTGTGGTAAAAATGATACTATCTCCATGAGGATTTAAAATGTAAAGTTTTTGAGAAGCTTACCTCAGAATGGGGATACGCATGTGGTAGTCTGGATGAACAAAACCCGACTTTTGAAACTAAGGGTTTGGATAATTTGTACAACAATTTTAAAAAATTTGTAGAACAAAAAGGTTAAGAAACTGTTGAACGATAATAAGTTATGACAAAAACTTGGCATGACTAACTACTATCAGTTCTAGCACTACTAACATCTATTAATAAACTGCAAAACGCTGGAGTTAGTAACTGGCAACTCCCAAGTTATTCTGCTGAGTGCGAAACTAGTACTAGCTAGTTTTAGTGATGCAACAGCTTTATGCCAATTTTGTCCTCTCAACCACAAGGATCTCAACTTGTTCATGAAGATCTCGAGCAAATTCATGATGATGATTTAGAAGAGATGGATCTAAAGTGGAATATGGCTTTGTTGAGCATGAGGGCAAGGAAGTTCTATCAGAGAACTGGAAGGAAGATAATCATCGATGGAAATAGTACTGCTGGATATGACAAATCCAAGGTAGAATGTTTCAACTGTCACAAAATGGGACATTTTGCTAGAGAATGTAGAGTTCCAAGAAGCAAAGACAATAGAAGTTGGAATCAAGGGAACTCCTCAAAGACTGTAAGGATTGAAGATGCCTCTGAAAAGGCAATGTGTGCTATAGATGGTGGTGGTTTTGATTGGAGTGATATGGCAGAAGATGAAATTCAAGCAAACATGGCTCTCATGGCTTTTTCTGATTCTGAGGTATCTTGCTCTAAATCTTGTGTACTAAAATATGAAGCTCTTAAAAAACAATATGATGATTTACTAGTTAAATTAGATGATACAGCTTTTAAAGCATCTACTTATAAAAGAGGGCTGTCAATTTTAGAAGCACAAGTAGTTAAATATAAAGAATCAGAAGTTTTGTTTTCTGAAGAGATTGCTTTATTGAAAAGAAGTGTAGGACATAAGGATTATCTTATGGGATTAGTTAAGACTGAACTTGAAAAAGTTAAGGAAGAAAAAGAGGGAGTTGAATTTAAGCTAGCAAAATTTGAAAAATCATCTAAAGACTTAGATGATTTGTTAGCAAGTCAGGTAACTGACAAAAGCAAAAAGGGCTTTGGTTATAATGCTGTCCCCTCACCTCATCCCTTAATTCTCAACAGACCAACACCTTTAGATTTGTCTTACTCAGGTCTTGAGGAATTTCAACAACCTGAGATAAATTGGTATGGTCCTAGGAATTCAAGTTCAAAGCCAACCACTGTGTGTAATAAAGAGTCAAATAATTCTAAGGAGAATATTGATGACTCTTTAACACAACAACCAAAGTCTGTTACTGAAACTAGCTCTGCTGTGCCTACACTTAAGGTAGACACAAAATGGAAAGAAAAGTTTTTCAATCATGCAAATACTGTTAGGTTAGAAGAACCTAAAAAGGCTAGTGAGAATACTGATGCCCCAATAATTGAAGATTGGGTGTCAGATGATGAGGAAGAAGTTGAGTCTACCCCAAAAGTAGAAAAGAAAATACCTACTGCTACTAACAAAGAGTCTGTCAACACTGTCAAACCAAGTAGAAGAACAGTTAGGTATGCTGAGATGTATAGGTCACAGAGACCTAGGGGGAACCAAAGAAGTTGGAATGGTCAGAAAACTGATCAATTAGGACGTAACTTTGTCTTTACTAACAAAGCATGCTTTATTTGTGGTGATTTTGATCATATCCAATATTATTGTCCTAATGCTTATAAACATATGGTTCCAAGAGCAGTCTTAATGAAGACTGGCCTGAAAACTGTCAAAAATGCAAAACCTCTTAGTACTGTTAGGTCTGTTAACACTGCCAGACCTGTTAGTACTGCTAGGTGTGTTAATACTGTTAGGCCTCATAATACTGCTCACCCAAAACCAACAGTTTCTTGTGCTAGACCAAAGTCACATTTTCAAAATAAAGCACAATTAATTGTTCAAAAGCCCTTTTTCAAGAATACAGCATTAACAAACAGGTCTAATATTCAAAATATTAATACTGGTAGACAAACAGTTAATACTGTTAGGCCAAATGTTAATACTGTTAGGGCAAGGGGATTTAATGCTGTTAAGCCCTCAGCATGTTGGGTTTGGAGACCTATCAAACCCAATGGTGCATCATTAGTCTTTAACAAATATAATTACATTGATGCACGAGGCAGATCCAAGTCAGTAATGGCTTGGGTCCCCAAAGGTAACTAACTTCATAAGTTTTTGTGTGCAGAGCAATTCCCAACTAAATGAAAAAGGATTTGTGGATAGTGGATGCTCAAGGCACATGTCTGGAAACATAGCTCACCTTTCAGATTTCAAAGAATTTGATGGAGGTTATGTTACTTTTGGTGGAGGAGCAAATGGAGGAAGAATCACTGGTAAAGGTACTATCAAAACAGATAAACTTGATTTTGAAGATGTATACTTTGTTAAGGAGTTGAAGTTTAACCTTTTTAGTGTCTCACAAATGTGTGACAAAAAGAACTATGTTCTTTTTACTGATTCTGAATGTCTTGTTCTGTCTCCAAATTTTAAGTTGCCTGATGAAAGTCAAGTACTTCTTAAAATTCCTAGACAGAATAACATGTACAGTTTTGATATGAAGAACATAGTTCCTAAAGATGGTTTAACTTGTCTTTTTTCAAAGGCTACATCTGAGGAATCAATGTTGTGGCATAGGAGGCTTGGTCATGTCAATTTCAAAAATATCAATAAACTTGTCAAAGATAATCTTGTAAGAGATTTGCCTTTAAAAAGGTTTGAGAATGACCAAACCTGTGTTGCCTGTCTTAAAGGCAAGCAACATAGAGCCTCTTGTAAGACCAAGGCCTTTAGTCCCAATACTAAGCCATTGTTTATGCTGCATATGGATCTGTTTGGTCCAACTTTTGTTAGCAGTCTTATGCATAAAAAGTATTGCTTGGTAGTTACTGATGATTATAGTAGATTTTCATGGGTTTTCTTTTTAAGAACTAAGGATGAAACTAGTGAGATCCTTAAAAACTTTATCAAAGAGATAGAAAATCTAGTGGATAAGAAGGTTAAAATAATCAGAAGTGACAATGGGACAGAATTTAAAAACCATGTGATGGATGAGTTCTGTAGAGAAAAAGGTATCAAAAGAGAATACAGTGTAGCAAGGACACCTCAACAAAATGGTGTAGCTGAAAGAAAGAATAGGACTCTCATTGAGGCTGCTAGAACAATGTTAGCAGATTCTAAGTTACCTACAACATTTTGGGCAGAAGCTGTTTCTACTGCTTGCTATGTACAAAATAGGGTCTTAGTAGTCAAGCCTCATAACAAGACTCCTTATGAACTCTTTAGGGGTATTAAACCAGCTATAGGCTTCATGAAGCCATTTGGATGTCATGTTACAATTCTGAATACCTTAGATAAGTTGGGCAAGTTTGATGGAAAAAGTGATGAAGGTTTCTTTGTTGGGTATTCTTTAAGTAGCAAAGCTTTTAGGGTATACAACATTAGAACCAGGAAAGTACAGGAAAACTTGCATGTTGGGTTCCTAGAGAATAAACCTATGTTAGAAGGAAATGGTCCCAAGTGGCTGTTTGATCTTGATTCTCTAACCCAATCTATGAATTATGTGCCAGTGGTTGCAGGGACTTTTTCTAATGTTTCTGCAGGTATACAAGGAGGTTCTGAGTCCAGCATATCCTCTCAACAAGATCAAGATTGTATTTTCATGCCAATTTGGAAGGATGCTTCATACTTTGAAGATGCTTCACTCAAATCTGTTGATGATGCACAATTACAAGATCAAGATGGGACTCATGATGATTGCAGTTTTCAGGATGATGGTATTGATGATCACCAAGTTAATACTGCCAGTCCACAAGTTAATACTGGTAGTAGAGTAATTAGTACTGCTACTCCTGAAGTTAATACTGCTACTTCTGAAGGATTGATGGGACCAATTCCTACAACTGAAGACACACAAGAGGAGGATCAAGGCATTGATTTGGGGAATCTTTCACCATCTTATGCAGTTTCTTCCACTCCTCATACAAGAATTCACAAGGATCATCCAATTGATCATGTGATTGGTGATGTGCAGTCTTCTGTTCAAACAAGAAGGGATACAACTTCTTATTAATTCCTGAGACTAGGATTTCCTAGTGCCATTTACGAAGGAAACAGACCACCAGGACTTACATACATGCCTTTTTGCCTGTTTCTTATCTCCAGAAAACCAAAGAGAGTGTCTAAAGCTCTTAGTGATTCCTGCATGTGTTAGAGCAATGCAAGAAGAAACTGCTACAGTTTCAAGTTACAAAATGTATGTGTTCTTTAGATGTTGCCTAAGGGGCAAGGGCTATTGGTACAAAGTGGGTCTACAGAAACATAAAAGAATGGAGGAGGAATTGTTGTCGAGGAACAAAGCAAGCTTATTGCCCAAGCCATACACACAGAAGAGGAAGACTATGATGAAGTGATTGCTCCAGTGGCTAAATAAAGCCTAAAGAATATCTGGCTTATGCCTTCTTACATGGTTCACTTGTCTACCAAATGATGTCAAAAGTGCTTTTCTATATGGTCAAATGGAAGAGGAGGTGTATGTGTAGTCCCAACTTCCAGGTTTTGAAAGATCCGACCATCCTGAAAAGTTTAAATAGAGTAAGAAAGCACTAATGTACTTCATCAAGCCACCCAGAAGCTGGTAAGACACATTGGCCACTTATCTTTGAGCAATGGATTTCAAAGAGGCAAAATTGAAATCAAACTTGTTCATCAAAAAGTCAAAAGGGGCACATACTTGCTTGTTTCAAATCTATGTAGATGACATCATTTTTAGATTCTACCAGAAGAGCTTTGTGATGAGTTTGAGAAACTTATAGAGATATTTCCGATGAGTTCTATGGGAGAACTCACTTTCTTTTTGGGGTTGCAGGTCCAACAAAAGAAGAAAGGCATATTTATTAGTCAAGATAAATATGTCTATGAAATCCTAAAGAAGTTCAACTACACAGATGTAAAGTCTGCTTCTACTCCCACTGATTTGGAAAGGCCCTTGGTTAAAGATGCAGATGCTGATGATGGTGATGAACATCTCTATAATCCGATGATTGGATCGTTGATTATCTACAGCATCTAACCAGATATCATGTTTGCAGTTTGTGCATGTGCAAGGTTTCAGGTTTCCCTAAAAACTTCCCATCTCTTAGCTGTTAAAAGGATTTTTAGATACCTCAAAGGCAAACCATCTCTAGGTCTTTGGTATTCTAAGGATTCTCCATTGGAGTTAGTTGCTTACACTGATAGTGACTATGCTGGGGCTATACTTGATAGAATGTCCAACCACTGGGAGGTGTCAATTTTTGGAAATAGGTTGATTTCTTGGCAAGCCAGAAACAAACTGTGGTTTAGCCACATCCTACAACTGAAGCTGAATATGTGGCTGCTGCAAGTTGCTGTGGACAAGTTCTCTGGATCCAAAATCAACTGCTAGATTATGGGTACAAATATATGACACTGTTTATTTACATTGACACAACACCAGTACTATCTGTATTATAGAAAATCCTGTTCAACACTCTAAAACAAACACTTCGATATTGAGGCAGTACACTTTAAAAGAATTGTATACAAAAAAGTTGATTCAAATGCTTAAAATTGATACTCAAACTAAAATGTAGCTGATCTTCTTACAAAAGGTTTTGATGCTGGTAGATTTCAGTACTTGGTTTCAAGTATTGGAATGCTCAATCCCTAAGGCCTAAATCTCTTGTTTGTTTTTGTAAAGTTTGTTAAATGTTAGTACTGTTAGTTATTTGTCAATTAATACTGCTAGGTCTAATTAGTACTGCTAGTTATATTTAACACTGTTTGTTAAAACTGTTACTTATAGTTAGTACTGCTGGTTATTTCTATGTATCTTTGTTAATCTTGTGAATAACACTTAATACTGTTAAACATGAAACATGTTTGGATTATGTTTTTCTTGGTGTTAAGCTAACTTTTTCAGGATAAACAATGAGGTGTCATATAGGTTACTCCATAATGTATCATTTGAGGGGAGGAAACATGTTGGCTGTTCTTAAAGTGTTGGTTGTTACACCACACAACAAATGGTCATCAATTCACCATGTCTAATAGACATCAAGAATTGACTAGTCCAGAGCAAACGGCTCCTGGTAAAGACTTCCCAAATCCGTTGATAGTTGATAGTTTACTCAAAACTATATGGTCCTCAATGCACCATGTTATTACAATGAAGCATTGGCTAGTCCAGAGCAAACGGCTACTGGTAAAGACCTCTCAAATCCGTTTATAGTTGGTAGTTTACTCAAAACTATATGGTTATCATTGCACCATATTTTTCTAATGAAGCAATGGCTAGTCCAAAGCAAACGGCTATTGGTAAAGACTCCTCAAATCCGTTTATGGCTGGTAGTTTGCCAAAAACTACACTTTGTGTGATTTTGTGAGCTAAAACAAAAGAGAGAATTGGTGAGCTCAAAAACAGAAAGAGAGCTGTGTGAAAAATAGACAGAGCGAAAAGTGAGCCAAAAGAATTGAGAGATGAATTGTGAGTCTAAAAACAGAAAGAGAGATTGTGTGCTGTTATTCTTTTAAGTCTTACAGTTTGTACAGCTTATGGGTGGAGAAGTTAATACTGCTAGGCAATTTTTAGTACTGCTCGGTCTAAGTTAATACTACTAGATGACCGTTAGTACTGTTTGGACCTAACAGACTTTTCATTTATTAATAGAGCCGTTGAGATATTTCCGCCAAATACCTATGGAATAGGGGTTTGACCAATTGGACTTTCGTGGATCAACTATATATTCATATGCTTTATTCACAACATCTTTAATTTACTTAATTTTGGTCAAATAATATCTCTCTGTTTTCTCTATTATCTTGCAATTAACTCTCTCCAGCCCTCATTCATACATACACGATCCTATCCCACTTCATTAATCACACTCTTCATCATGGCAACTTTGGAGTTTTGTGATAAACACAATATGGTAGCGTTTCTAGAAAAATCTACAGGCAGTGCGGGGTTTCATCAGATCATCGATTTCATCACTCGAAGTCATATTTACTATGCACTTACTAAGAAACCAGAGGTGTGTGTCTCCTATATAAAACAATTTTGGAGGACTGTTGAGATTCTAACTGATGATAATGGCACCGTCAAGATTCATGCTACTATAGATGGACACTCACTTTCAATCACTGAAGGTTCTCTAAGGCGACATCTCAAGTTGGATGATCAAGATGGCATTACCTCTCTTCCAACTACAGAGATCTTTGCTCAATTGGCGCTCATGGGCTATGCTACTGACTTAGATAAGTTAACCTTTCAGAAAGGTGCCTTTTCCCCTCAATGGCGGTTTCTTATACATACTATTCTTCACTGTTTAAGCCCTAAGAAAACTGCTTTGGAGCAGTTTAGTAGCAATATTGCAGCTGCTGTCATTAGTTTAGCCACAAATAGAAAGTTCAATTTCTCTAGGATGATCTTTGACCACATGGTGTCTAACATATCTAGTCCCCATAAGTTTTTGATGTACCCTAGGTTTGTACAACTATGCCTAGACATGCAGAGACACAAGCTTCAACAACACACAAGAGTTTATTCTGTTCCCTCTCTAACCATGAAAGTTTTTAGCAATATGAAAAGGATCACAAAGGGTTTTTCAGGTCAGGAGGTTGCATTGTTTCAAAATATGTTAGATGTTCATACACCCTCAGCTTCACCTTCCAACAACATATCTTCCCCTGCACCTACCCCAACTCAACCATCACCTACTCAACCATCCCCTCAACCATCTCCTATTCAACCCTCACCTACCCAACTATCACCCACACAACCTGGCCCAGATCACCATCCTCCTACACCCCATGACTCACCTCTCCATGCTGTTCACTCACATGGAAGTGATGAGGGTAGTTTGAAACTACAAGAATTGATGAATTTGATTAACACACTTTCTGACAGGATTGGAGTTCTAGAGGCTGATTTGACAAAGACAAAGCAAACCTACAGTTCTGCTTACACTAAGCTTATTCTAAGGGTCAAGAAACTAGAGGCTCAGATAAAGGTTGGGAAGGCAAGGAGACATTCTAGGTTTGTTCTTTCAGATACTGAAGTTGGTGAAGATGATTCTTCCAAACAGGGGAGGAAGTTTTCTAATGAAGGGGTTCAAGATGATGAAGGAGTTCATGAAAAAGCAAGCACTGAAACTGAACTTTTCATACAAGAAGTGACTCCAACTGAAGTCATCCATGAGCAAGAGGGCAGTGGGAAAGCTAGTGATGAGGTTAGTACTGCTGGCAAGAAAAGAGGTACTGCTAGTGAAGAAGTTCCACCAGTTAGTACTGCTGAGGTACACATTAGTACTGCTGGAGGAACTGTTACATACTCAAGGAGAAGTGCTGAGAAAAGAACAAGGCAGGATAAGGGAAAAGGTATTTTGGTAGAAGAAGAGCCCAAGAAGAAATCAAAGAAGGAACTTGAACAAGAAAGATTAAGCTATGCTGAAGCAATTAGGCTTGAAGAGCAAATGAATGAGGAACAAAGAGCTCAAATTGCTAGGGATGCTGAAATTGCTAGGCAGTGGGATGAAGAAGAAAAGAAAAGAGCTATGGATGAAGCTGAGACTACAAAGAAGATTGACTGGAATGATCCTTCAGTCATTAGATATCATTCTCTTAAGATGAAGCCTAAGTCAATTGCCCAAGCTAGAAGGAACATGATCAAATATTTGAAGAACCAAGGAAATTTTAAGATCACTGATTTTAAGGGGATGTCTTACAATGAAATAAGGCCAATTTTTGAAAAGCTTTGGGATTTTAATCAAAAGTTTGTGCCTATGGATGCAGAGAAAGGAAGTAAAAAGCAAAAGTCCCCTGAAAAAGAAAGGTCTACTGAAAAGATTGTGGAAGAAGAGGATGTTACACAAGAGGAAAGGAAAGAAGTTGTCAAAGAACCAGCAGCAAAGAGGAAGAAGTCTATTCCTAGAAAAACAACAAGGAAGAGACAAAAGCTAGAAGAAGATACTGAGAAAGATGAACTCAAGAGATTTCTGGACATAGTACCAAGAGAAGAAGCTCCCATAGAGATTGAATCTTTATCAACAAAGTTTCCAATAGTGGATTGGAAGTCTTATATTTTGACTGAGACTTTCATGTATTATCAAATATTCAGGGGAGATGGGAGTTCAAAGAATTATAAGATCTTCACTGAGATGCTAAGAGATTTTGATAGACATGATGTGGAGGAATTGTACAGACTTGTTAAAGAAAGATATAGGGATTCAAGACCAGAAGGGTATGATCTCATGCTGTGGGGAGATTTGCACACTGTGTTTGAACCAAATGAAGATGATGAGTTATGGCAGAATCAGCATCAATACAATCTGATTAGTTGGAGTTTGTATGATTTCTGTGGCATTCACATGTTATTGATGGACAATGGGATGGCCATACATATGCTGACTGAAAAGAAATATCCTTTAAGCCAAGAAATGATCTCCAAGATGTTGAAGAAGAGATTAGAGGTTGATCATGAGAGTACACAAGCGATTGAGCTTCTCAGATTCATAAGATCTCAAGTTCAGAAGTAACAAAAGTGTTTGAAAGAATCATCAGCAAAGGTAGAAGACTAGAAGATTTTATTCAGAAGAAACTTGATGATTTAAAGGACAATCACAAGTTTAGGGGAGGATTGTTAGGAATAAATCTTCTTATGACTTAACACTGCCAACAGTACTAAAGAAGTTAGTACTGCCAGCATAATGTTAGTACTGCCAAGGAAACTTAATACTGCCAAGTGAAGAAGTTTGTACTGCTAAATGGTCAAAGCTGATGATATGAAGATAAGAATGCGTGGAGAGGATTTCGGGATATTTAATTTTGAATTGTAACTGTTCCTAATAGATAGGCAGATTTATGTGTAAAGGGCTCCTTGTATTTCTATAAAAGGAGATCCCTAGAGTAGTGATAGACAGAACTTTAAGAGATACCTTAGAGAGAATTTGTAATAGCTTCAAGGTTGTGTAACCCCAGTACTTAAAGAGTACTCGTATTATTTATAATATTGAAGCTGTGAGCTTTGTGATTATTGTTCGTGTGTGATCATTATTGTTTCATTCATACGTTTCTCTAGAGTATCAAAGTGTAGATTCCGCATACACTTTGATATACATACAAAGTCTCAATCTTTGTTATTTTGGATTCTTCCAAGGTAACAAACTCTTTATATCATAAAGAATCGATCAAGGCGTGGGATCAACAGAAGAAGCAAAGGTGTTGATGATGTAGGTAAAGGTATAGGTAACAGTGGTGGTGTCTCTGATGGTGGTGTACTCAATGGTGACTCGGCTCTCGGCCTGATCAAAGCAGCTCTGTAACCCAAAGGATAAGTAGGAGTAGCAGGTAGTGGTAGAGGTGATATAGGTAATGGTGGTGATAGTAATTGGGGTAGTGGTGATAGTATCTGGGGTAGTGGTGATGACCATGGAGAGAGTGGTGATGGTGGTGAAGTAGGTATCAGAAGAAGTCTGGCAACCTCTGTATCTGAAGGAAGTGATATGGGTGTCTGAGTTTGGACAAACATCCTAGCCGTAACACGGTGTACGGGTGGTGAGACAGAGTCAGCAGGAGCTGGGTGCTCCTCCTCCTCCTCCTCATACTCATCCTCCTAAACATCATCATCATCATCATCCTCGTCATCATCGAATGACTCATCATCATCATCATCAATGTCTCCTCTGTCGGCAGGATAATCAGCGGGGTCCTTCTCAGGATCCTCTGGATTGGAGTCTGCAATGTATCCTAGTAAGTCAGCAGTAGGTGAGATAGCAGCAGGCAGTGGCTGCTCCTCTGCTAGAAACACCTCATCCTCCGGTGGCATAAACTCCGGGTATACAGACTCAAGAACAAACTCTGGTGAAGGTGGTCATGCTCTGGCTCCTTACGGCCAGGCTCATAATCCGGTGATGGTGGGGCCTGAAAAGCGGCCACCACATAAGCATAAGGGTCCTTTGGCATCATGGGCAGTCCATCGACTCCCGGAGATCCTATGTCTGACAGATCCTCGAACGGACTAGATACCTCCGTGTAAGTGACCGTGGAATCCTCTAAATCCGACATGACAATATCTAAAAATCAAAAGTAGCTTATATAAGTATTAATATAAGACTCTTATTGTAATATACATAGTATTTTATAACATATATATCAATCATGAACGCATCTAGTCTAACCAACCAATGCAACACTAGTGTATGTATGTCCCGTGAAAATCCCTTTGTATGAATGCAATGTTCGAAAACGGTTATAGTCCAAGTAAAAATATTTGACCTGGTTCTCTATAACCTTGGCTCTTATACCAATCTGTAACACCCCCAAATTGGGTCGCAACAATATATGGGTCTGGGGGTGGTATTTCATAGATCAATAGCACAAGATATATATAAGAAAGACATTTAAAAGTCGTTTAAAACCGATACATTAGATTTAACGAATTGTTGTTACATAAGTCCGAAACTTCACTTGTTCGTTGTTCAAAATACAAAGATTTTAGTCCATAACAAATACATCCCCAAAATGTAATGCAACCAAATCTTTAATGCATACGACTTCCAAAATGACGACCACCAATGTATCCCTGGTCTTGTACCTCATTGATCTCCTAAGAAAACATTGCTTAAAACGTCAACAATAATGTTGGTGAATTCATAGGTTTGTAAAATGTATAATGTAGGACCGCAAGATTTCCCCATGATAATGCAACAGATGCAAACATCATAAAATGTAATTACGTTTCCCTAAGCTCATGACACTGAAGCTCGACATGTATGAATTGCAATATAAATTGCCAACATTGCCCGTGATGATGTTCTAACCCGCAACATCCCAAGTACGACATGGTATACGTCCGTTTTCAGGTAAACCGGCACAATGAGCATGACTCACCCGGACGAGGATGTCATTCCCAAATAGATCTATTTATGACATTCGTGCTCACAACAAGTCATTGTTAGTTCATGATAATGGGCTCAAAGGGTTATCGCTACTTATGCAACACGTAATGGTAATGTAAAATGTCCACTTGCATCTAATTGTAAAACATGCATATGTTTTTCACCCCAAAACTTGTAAATCATTATAAATGTAATTAAAACGACGGGGTATGAACTCAACCTCGACTGTGGATGATGAGTTAATCTATGTAAATAATCTCATTGCGTGAAAATGGAGTCTACAAAATACGCCCGAATGCAACCTAATTAATTATAGGCCGTATGAGTACTAAGTACTTTGAATAACTAAGACCATATATAATTCTATATAGCTACATCACCATCTAATTGTATTTGTGAAATCATATTTATAAAGTAAAAACATTTATAAATGTCTCTTTAGTAAGACGAGGTATCAAAATATTACATTTTCATATTTTAAGTCCTCTGGAGAACAGTATTTTTTACTTTTCATATACTTTTATAAATTTATTTTTATAAACTTAATTATCGTAAACTCGTAAACGTCATATCTTATTCGTTTTAACTCCGATTTTGGTGATTCTTTCGAGCACGTCTTCGTAATTAAAACTTTTATCTAACTAATGTATTTTCCCAAAATGTATCTGAGATGAATAGTGATTTTTATGGTTCATAGTTTATAAAATTATTTTTATAAACTTTAATTATCATAAACACGAAAAAAATCCATAACTCCTTCGTTATTGATCGAAAAATTATGATTCTTAATGTTTTGGAATCCTTAAAAGATTTACTTTCTGAGAAAAATAACCAATCATTTATATCATAGGTGATGTTAATAAGTTTTTATAAAATTTCTTTTATAAATGAGTTTATTATCGTATAACTTGCAAATGCCGTATCTCCTTCATTATAAATCGGTTTTTCAAGTTCCTTACATATTTGGAATCCTTATGAGATGTAGTATTTTATAAAAACATAAAATAAATGCTTTAATTTTCGAATTAAAACAGAAAGTTTGGATCATTTTATTAAAGTGTGTTTAAAACTTGTTTTTATAACTTTTTAGTTTAGTCAATTTGTTACAAGTCCTCTACAACCATTTATATCACATGTCTTATATATTTAAGTTCCTTAGTCCATCATTTGTCCAAGTGTGTCCATGATAACAAGTCCTTGTATTCCATTTACTTATAAACTTAATAAATAACTTTTGAAATCATTAACTTATATATACTTTTTATAGATAAATAAATACTTGAATAATACTTATACTCCCATTATAACATATCCTCAACATCAACATAACATATGACAAATCTTATCAAACCATAATCAAGTGTAAAAATCCATTTTAGAAGTTAACAATATTCCTAGATGGTGATTAACTATATAAACATAATATACATATGAAATCACAAATGTAAAGAGTTTAAGGTTTTTAGATAACCTTAATATGATGTAGGATGAAGAAATACAAGATTTAAACCCTAGTTTAAACCATAGTTTAAGCTTCCAAGACAAAGAAAACCCTAATTCTAATGAAAACCTAATCTTAAACCCTTCTTGCTTAACCCTTGTAAATGCTTAACTAAACCTTCAAACCTTCTTCGTATATCTTAGATATGTTGTAAGATCACTTTTATACTTGATAAATAAATTTTGTATGGATTTGTTAGGGGTGTTTGTTCAAGCCGTGGGTAAGAGGGAGGACAAAGAGAGTGTTTATGTTGTTTTCACTAATGAAGTGTGTGTGTTATCTATTACTAGTTGCTTCCTTATATAATACTAGGACTAGTCAAGACTTCTTACGGAAAATCTAAGACATGATGAGGGTTTTAAGGAAGGTCTATGGTCAAAAACTAATCATGCACTAGTCATAAAATGTTCCTAGTGTTTATACAAGATAAAGTTGGTGTTTTGTGTGCTCATTGTCCCCTTGGGACAATGTTTCATCTAAATTTAGGGGGGAATGAGCTAGAATTATCTTTGATCTTTTATTGATAAATACTTGCATTATTTGAAGTTTAAATGTATATACATTTAGTGTAAAGGTATAACTTGTAATGTGTAGTTGCTAGTTGGTTTCTTGTGTGTACAATTTGACTAACAATGCTAATATGGGTGAATTTTTATAAAACTTTGAGTATTGGGTATAATAATGGGTATTTGTTAAAGCGTAGAAAAGTTTTAGTGGTTCTGGGAATGCCTAAACGTATTTTATCGTGAAACGTAAACACTTTACGTAACCAATAAAATAAAATTTACAAAGTTAATAATTATCCTCTAAATAATTATCTAACACTTGCTTGACGTAAACATTTATATGTTTGATGCCCGTTTACGTTGAATGATAATTTTTAGCTTACACGATTTATTTATAACGATTATAATTAAAAGCAAACGCGTACGAGACTGAAAATAATTAGTGAAATATATAACGTCGTACAATGACATAATACACAGATTGTTACACTATTCATTGTTGACTCTGGATGCACAAAGCACATGACAGTAAACCTTAAGTTACTGTGTAATTTCATCGAGAAATATCTGGGTATGGTACGGTTCGTGAATGATCAATTTGCACCAATTCTTGGTTACAGAGATTTGGTTCAAGGAAATATCACGATCAAGATGGTTTATTACATCAAAGGCCTTAATCATAATTTATTCTCAGTTGGTCAATCTTGTGATGCGGATTTGGAGGTTGCATTTCAGAAATCTACTTGCTTTATGAGAGATCTTCAGGGAAACCATCTACTTACAGGTAATCATGGATATGATCTCTACACAATTTCACTTTAAGAAACATCTTCACCAACTCCAATCTGTTTCATGGCAAAAGCATTACTAACTCAAGCATGGTTATGGCATCATAGACTCTCTCATCTTAACTTCGACACCATTAACCTGATTTCCATGTAGGATATTATGAATGGCTTACCAAAGTTAAAATATGTCAAGGATCAACTGTGTTCATATTGTGAACTGGGAAAAGCAAAACGAAGCACATTCAAGATAAAGACTGCTCCAAGTTCTAAATGATGGCTAAATTTGCTTCATATGAACTTATGTGGTCCAATGCAAATTGAAAGCATCAATGGAAAGAAATACATTATGGTGATTGTTAATGACTGCTCAAGATACACATGCACTCATTTTCTGAGATCTAAGGATGAGACACCATAAGTACTTAAAGACTTTCTAAAGATGATTCGAAGGAATCTTCAAGCTCAAGTGATTACTATTCGAACTAATAGAGGCATAGATTTCTTAAACAAGACACTCCATGCATAGTTTAAAGAAGAAGGAATTGAATTGCGCGAACACCTAAAAAGAACCACGTTGTCAAAAGATGGAACCGTACTCTGGTTGAGGCTGCTCAAACAATTCTTTCAGCTTCTAAACTTCCTTTATTCTTTTGGGCTAAAGGTATAGCAACCGCATGCTATACCCAAAATAGCTCTCTTATCATCCCCTGACACGAAAAGATACCATATCACATCATTAAATTAGAAAACCATCTCTTAAACACCTACACATCTTTGGTTGCACTTGTTACATAACCAGAGATGGTGAAAAACCTTAAGAAGGATGATGGAGAAAGGGGACTCCCGTGCCAATTTAGGTGGATAATTCGTACAAATCAAAGGAATATAGAGTCTAATAACAAGAGAGAAAAAACTGAAGTAGAAATCTATTCATATCAACTTTGATAAACTCAAGGAAATGACAATGATGTCTGACCATAACAATTTAGGCCTCGCACCCTAACGACAAATCACTCCTGATAATAACACTTCAAGACTTGCGCCCAAACTACAAAAGAGTTATGTTCATAACAGTATAGAACTCAGTACTCACGACCACAACAATAAACCTTCAAGTTCAAAGCTGGTTCCAAATGTTTCTCCTCCAGTAGACACAGATGCTCCGTCACTACAAGGGTTGGATTTTCTATTTAGTCCTCTGTTCAAAGAATATTTCACTACAGGAAATCAAAGTGTGTCAAAGTCTTCCACTCTCTCTGATTATTCTTAACAAAAAGACACACAACATTCAATGTTCAACCCACAATAGAACCGATTATTAAACCAACAACTGTTCATGCTGAGGAAATCAAAACTAATCAAGAAGCAGATGCACAGTTTGAACCATATGAATTTATCAATCCATTATGTACATCGATACAAGAAGTTGTTGTGTCTTCCTCACGTAATATTGATAATTCAAACATGCATACGTTTTACCAAAGACACCATTCTGACTACCATTGGACAAAATATCATCCACTAGAACAAGTTCGTAGAAATCCATCCAAGCCAGTGCAAACAAGAAGACAATTGTCAACAGATGCTAAAATGTGCATGTTTGCACTCTATGTGAGTATTACTGAACCAAAGAACATTAAGGAAGCAATGACTGATCACGCATAGATCTAGACGGTGCAAGAAGAGCTTCATCAGTTTAACAGACTCAAAGTCTGGTAACTAGTCGACAAACCTTTTGGAAAGATTGTCATCAATCTAAAGTGATTATGGAAGAAAAAAAAGGATGAAGACAATACTATAATTCACAATAAGGCATAACTTGTAGCTAAGGGATATAAACAGGAAGATGGTATCGATTTTGAAGAATCTTTTGCACCAGCCGCTCGCTTGGAAGCAGTTTGGATTTTCGTTGCCTACGCTGCATACAAATCTTTTCCAATCTACCATATGGACGTTAAAATAGATTTTCTTAATGATCCACTAAAGTAGAAGGTTTATGCAGTCATCCAGACGGGTTCGTTGATCCTGATCATCCAGAAAAAGTCTACCGTATAAGAAAAGCTCTATTTGGATTGAAGCAAGCTCCGAGAGCCTCGTATGATGAATTGTCAACATTATTGATGTCTAAAGGTTTCGCTAAAGGTACTATTGACCCTACTCTATTTACGATAGGATACGGGGAAGACATTCTACTTGTGTAAATTTATGTTGATGACATTAATTTCGGGTCTACAAACCCAAAATTTTCTAAAAGATTTGAAAAACTGATGCAAATTAGATTTAAGATATACTTAATGGGGGAAATGAAATTCTTTTTAGGACTTCAGATCCACCAATCCTCAAGAGGTATGTTTATCAACCAGTCCAAGTACGCTTTAGAAATACTTAAAAACATAGGATGGATAAATGTGATAGCCTCTGTACACCAATGGCCACTAAACCTAAGCTGGATGCTGACTTGAGTGGAACACCCACTGACCAAACATGATATCGCAGTATGATCATGTTACTCATGTATCTGACTTCAAATAGACCACACATAATGCAAGCAGTATGTTACTGTGCACGTTATGAAGCAAGACCATCAGAAAACACTTCAAAGAGGTTAAAAGGATCTTTCGACGCTTAAAGGGAACCATCAATATGGGACTCTGATATCTAAAGGATTCTGGTTTTGAACTAACCGCATTTTCAGATGCTGATCATGTTGGATGCCTTAATACTCGCAAAAGTACTTCTTGAGAAATACAACTCCTAGGTGAAAAGATAGTTAGTTAGATGTCAAAGAAACAGGAATGCATTGCAATGTCTACAACAGAAGCAGAGTATGTGGCATTATCGGCGAGTTGTGCTCAAGTAATGTGGATGAGGACATAGCTTAAGGATTATGGATTTGACTACAACAAAATTAGTCAGCCATAGCAATCTTATGCCACCCCCAACACTCTTGTACCAAGCACATCAATGTTCGTTACCACTTCTTAAAGGTACAGGTTGAACAAGGTATAATTGAACTGTACCAGTTGGCTGATATGTTTATAAAAGCGTTGTCACAAGATAGGTTTGAGTATATTGTCAAACGACTTCGTAAGAGATGTTTGACTCCAGAAGAACTAGAGGTTCTGGAAAATTAATCTGCTTGATAGATTTCATCAAAAATATGAAACCAAGAAAATAAAATACAAAAATATAAAATTTCAAAAACAAAATACAAAATCATAAAATCAAAAATTTCCAAAAGAATCTTCTCGACATGTCTCTTAGAATCGATAACATTTACGTAGCTAGAAATGATGATTAATATTGTCACGTATATGTAAATGAAGTTAGAGCAAGAGTTTAAATGTTTTCAAAACATGTCAATTCTAATTTTCAAAATGGCTTACGTACACATCAGTACAATAAACCAACTTAGCACCTTCAATATAAGAAAGTCAACGTTTTAAGCTCAAGAAAAGGAAAGTGTACGCATAAGCGCACTTATCCTTAGCGTGAGAAGAAAAGTCTTCTAACATGTGGTTTTTTCAAAAGTTGAACACAATATTTCCAAGAATTTCTCAATGACAATTAAAAATATTTCAAAATTATGTGTTCAACACTTCATTCCTCACAAAGCTTTCAAAAACGATCATTTTTATAAATGGATCAATTTTTGAGGGGGAGTTTCTCAAAACCAAAGTTTTATGTTATTGGATATATCATTTAAAGACAAATTTTATGTACCCAAAACATAAATGTGATTCTAAAAAGATGTCTGAGCACAATTTTTAAAGAATTTTTCAATGACAATTCAAAATATTTCAAAATTGTGTGCTCAACAACTAAAAGTGGTAAATGTGAGAAAACGTTTCAAGACTAATATAATGATAATACACAATAATTTGGGTATCTCATATACTCTTGCGTTACTCTTCGAAGTACGTCCCATGGTGAAAGGTTTAGCATACTAGTAATCATACGAAGTTGATGTGTCGAACACGAGTAATTTTTAAATTTATAACTCGGTTACCAGATTTCATTAAAACATACACGAGCAAGTGTACTCGTCCGTTAGTGGAAAGAGGTTGAATGGTAAGTCGGGATCGTTTCACTAGTATTTATTTGTTTGATGGTGTTTAAATTTAACTTTAATCGTTTCTAATAAGCAAGCCAAGATTATGATGGAAATTCAGATGATTAAGACTACACTTGATTAGACAAGTTTTGGTAATCCGACTTGTATGATTGTGATCAACATCTTAACATGTTGATTATGATAATTAGATGGTGATCTAATCTATTGTTTTTAAAACCTTTAATCCTCGTCAAGATCGCAAGTGACAAAATCAAGCTTTAAGTTCAATCAATCGATTCAAGACTAATTTAATTTCAATTCGTTTGATTCGTGGTTCATTTCAAAAACTTGTTAACACGTACAATTATGTTTCTTGTTAGATCAAATAGCTTAAGAAATTGTCAATAGAAAAGGTAGCCAATCATATACAAAAGGCGACGATTGATTGTTAACAATAACCCTTTCGACCTATGAAATCCCTAACAACCAATCCAATTTGATAAAACAATGTCACTATGAAACATAAGCATAGATGGATCTTAGAAATAGCTTGAAATTGAGTAAAAACATGTTATCACAATCATAATCAAATCATCAAACCACAAACATCATCTAATCAAGTGCACAAAGGCACTAGCCACTCATAGCAAACAAAGACATAATTCTAGAAGTTTTAGTATTAGAAAATATTCAAAGTTTGTAAAACGATTACAAGAGAAGAGGCTTTGATGCCTTGAAGATTGGTGATGATTTCTTAATGTTCTTGACCTTCAAATGATGGCTTCTTTCATCTTCTAGCTTCTGCTTTTTTTCTAAGGTTCTAGGGGAGATTTATGGCTTTAAGAGAGAGTGGTGAAGAGATTAATTGAGATGAGTTGTTTATTCTTAGCAGTATAGAGATTTCAAAACCATGGCTAGAAGGGTCAATTTATGCTAGTAGGAATGCCTAAGGGTATTAAATGGTTTAATTGGGGCCAAAGGGTTGTTAAATGCCAAGGAAAAGAGTTATAGAACCCCCTTAATTGTTCATGGAGCTTCAAGATTAACTTAGGGGTAAGGAGATAAATCTATCCAGGTAAAAAATGCAACACTGGGCGGCAACTCTTTACCCTGCCAGCAATTCCTCACGTCGGGTGACAAATTTTTACTACCCTCACAAACTTTTCTTGAGTCTTTGTTTAAGCTTCCCGATTGCATGGTACTCGGTCGTGGGCCATTATTCTACAACATAACTTCATTTTGGCTTTATCTTGGAACTTGGAAGCTTGAATAATTGACTCTTTTCTCTTGGAATGCTTCCGAAACTTGGTCTTGATGCGGGAATCTTTTTACTTGCATAAAACTTCATTTATTCGTCATTTATTTGCCTTTTCCTTGCTTTTCATGTACTTGGCTACAAATAGACTTATAAACATACTTTGGTACAATTAAGTAACAAAAGCATATAAAAATATCAAAATAACATATACAAAAGTATGGATAACGTGACTAAAAACATACTCAATTTGAGCATTATCAAATCCCCCATACTTAACCTTTGCTTGCCCTCAAGTAAATCTAGAATTAAATAAAAGAAACCCACATGGTACACAAGAATGATTAGAAAAATATGATGCAAGTCTACCTAGTACAAGTACGAGATATGACTTGTCGATCATGCTTTATTGGTGAAGATCGAGATGTTTGAAAATACCCATTGATTTTCTTGCTTGATTCGCATTTCTACGCACCATACGAAAAAGAACTGAAGTATAATTCACTCATCACTCATTTTATTATTTGGTGGATTAAATAAGAGAAACCACACTTATAGCTCGGTCGTGACCAAATTCATTATCATATGCTTGTACAAGAAACAAAACTCCACTGACGTGGCATGAGCACCAAGTGTACACATCTAAACAAGCATTTATCGGGTTGTATCATTTAGGCTTCGGGTTTAGTGGGTATGGATAAGGCATGTGAATACTTGGATTAAGGTGTGTAACCAAATAACATAAGTCAAAAGTCTACAAACCAAGCAACACTTATACTACCCCGCTACTACTACATCCTCTATCTCTACATTAATTTAGAATGATGATACACTTTATTATATATATTATTATTTTTTTGTATCTCGCCTTAGCACCTATTGCTAATCGCTACCAATTTTCAACTTCTTCCCTTCATCTTCATATTATTCAGTACATTGGGCTTTATTCATTTTTTTTCAAACATTCGACCAACCTCCAATCGATGATCATCATGTACTTGTAACAAACAAAATGTCCTAAGACATGGAGTTAGCAACTTTCTTAAAATTCATAACGATTTCCCACATAACAGCCATCGATCCAAGTAGCTAGAAACTAACCAATAGACTTTGACTAGGGTATGGCTAGGCTAAATGGTGTATATTTCCTTTTGGTGATTTATCAATGAGAAACAGGATGCTCCAACATGTTTCTATAAAGGTATCTAGTGCTAAATATGGCACTAACAAATGGGTCCATATAAGAGGTTAACTAACCGAAGTGGCTAGCTAAATATCATTAGATGTAAACGGAAGGCCATTTGGTTTTATTCCTATGTTGCTTCTTTTTCACGTACATACACTTATTATCTCATAAGTGTGATCTCACTCGCATTTTCGAATGATTTCCATGCACAAGTTCTAGAATAAAATAAAAAATAACCAGCACAGCTGTATAGCAAAAAGATTAAGCATAAAAGATGTATGCTACAAAGAAATAGGCTCTAATCCTCATAATTACGTGGAAAGGGCTATAATATGTGCTAGCAAATGTTATCGATCCCAGAATGGATTGCAATAATAATCTGGACACATCTCAATTTGTCAAGGATTACAGTTTTTACCAGTGGATTGATCCAGTTATTCCAATATATTAACCTAAAAGCATGAAAACAACTAGCTCATAAGGGCAAACAAGTATTCAAAATTTTAAAATTAGCTCAAAAATATGAAAATTTTATAAGTCTGTATTGTTTTCCCTATTTACTCCCCCCACACTTAAGTTTAGCATTGCCCTCAATGCAACAAAACAAAGCAAAGCATAAATAAGGAAAATAAGAGTAAGAGAAAACTAGACATCCGGGCATGAGATATAGCAACTGAGCTTCAAATCATCTTTGCATCATCACCTGTAGTAATCTTATAAAAAATATGAAATGCACAATATTTTTTTATTTTTGTATTTTTTTAATTTTTATAAAAGAAAAGTGATGCTACACCCCCACACTTAAGCTTGATCACGAACTAGATAAAATTAGGGTGTAATCATTGAAAATAAACTAAGAAATGAAATATTAAGAATATACGGGTTGCCTCCCGAGAAGCGCTAATTTTATTAATGAGTTTATAAGCCGGGAATCATACTCCTTTTTATATTCCTTCGAGTGGAAACTCCTATTCAGGTCGACTTTGATGTAAAGAAATATTTCCTGTTTACTATTCCTTTTGCCAGTGTTGGTCCGGTCTACACACTTAGAGCTTCATTGGCAATGTTTTCTACCAACGCTGTATATGAATGTTTTTTTTCTGCGCCCATGGCATGATTATGTGATAGCGTCTTATAGGAATGGTCCCATGAATGGAATAGCTTTTTATTTTTCCTTTTTACACAAGAGGTTAATTTCCGTCACATGACAGCTCATTCAATTGCTCCTCATCATGGTAGAGCTTAACACGGTGTCCGTTAACAATAAAACTTCCTCCATGTTTTTCATATAACTCAACATAACCGGATAGGAAACCATGTTGACCATGAAGGGGCCATATCATTTTTATATGAGTTTTGGAGCTTTGAACTTGTATTTTGAATTGAATAAGAGAACCTTGTCTCTGGCCTTGAATTCTTTCAAATTCTAAGCTTCGTATCATAATAAGCCTTAGTTAATGCTTTGTAGAGTCTCGAATTCTCATAAGCTTGGAGTCTCAATTCATCGAGTTCGTATAGTTGCAGGAATCATTTTTCTCCAGCCATTTTGAGATCGGTATTACAGCTTCTGAGTGCCCAGTAAGCGCGATGTTCGATTTTGAACGACAAGTGCATGTTTTTCCATACAACAATCGATTTACGGTGTCGTGTCAATTGGAGTTTTGTATGATGTACGGAATGCCCACAGAGCGTCGTCAAGTTTCCTTGACCAAACGGTAGGATTGTCTTTAACCGTTTTTTCGAGAATTTTTTTTAGTACTCTGTTGGTATTTTTAACTTGGCCACTAGTTTGTGGATGGTATACTATAGCGAAACGATGATGAACTCCTGTTAGCATTAATTTTATATAAGTCTCTAACCAATCTCACTTCAAGAATCATCTTCACCAACTCCAATATGCTTCATGGCAAAGGCGTCACCAACTCAAGCATGGTTATGGCATCATAGACTCTCTCATCTTAACTTTGACACCATTAACCTGATTTCCAAGTAGGATACTATGAATGGCTTACCAAAGTTAAAATATGTCAAGGATCAACTGTGTTCATATTGTGAACTGGGAAAAGCAAAACGAAGCACATTCAAGATAAAGACTGCTCCAAGTTCTAAATGATGGCTAAATTTGCTTCATATGAACTTATGTGGTCCAATGCAAATTGAAAGCATCAATGGAAAGAAATACATTATGGTGATTGTTAATGACTTCTCATGATACACCTGGACTCATTTTATAAGATCTAAGGATGAGACACCATAAGTACTTAAAGACTTTCTAAAGATGATTCAAAGGAATCTTCAAGCTCAAGTGATTACTGTTCGAACTAACAGAGGCATAGATTTCTTAAACAAGACACTCCATGCATAGTTTAAAGAAGAAGGAATTGAATTGCGCGAACACCTAAAAAGAACCACGTTGTCAAAAGATGGAACCGTACTCTGGTTGAGGCTGCTCAAACAATTCTTTCAGCTTCTAAACTTCCTTTATTCTTTTGGGCTAAAGGTATAGCAACCGCATGCTATACCCAAAATAGCTCTCTTATCATCCCCTGACACGAAAAGATACCATATCACATCATTAATGATAGAAAACCATCTCTTAAACACCTACACATCTTTGGTTGCACTTGTTACATAACCAGAGATGGTGAAAACCTTAAGAAGATGATGGAGAAAGGGGATCCGTGCATTTTGGTGGGATATTCTACACAATCAAAGGAATATAGAGTCTATAACAAGAGGATAAAACTGATAGTTGAATCTATTCATATCAACTTTGATGAACTCAAGGAAATGACAATGATGTTTGACCATAACAATTTAGGCCTCTCACCCTAACGACAAATCACTCTTGATGATAACACTTCAGGACTCTCGCCCAAACTACAAAAGACTTATGTTCATAATAGTATAGAACTCAGTACTCACGACCACAACAATGAACCTTCAAGTTCAAAGTTGGTTCCAAATGTTTCTCCTCCAGTGGACACAGATGCTCCGTTACTATAAGGGTTAGATTTTCTATTTAGTCCTCTATTTAAAGAATATTTCACTACAGGAAATCAAAGTGTGTCAAAGTCTTCCACTCTCTTTGATTATTCTTAACAAAAAGACACACAACCTACATTCAATATTCAACCTACAATAGAACCGATTATTAAACCAACAACTGTTCATGCTGAGGAAATCAAAACTGGTCAAGAAGCAGATGCACAGTTTGAACCATATGAATTTATCAATCCATTATGTACATCGATACAAGAAGTTGCTGTGTCTTCCTCACGTAATATTGATAATTCAAACATGCATACGTTTTACCAAAGACACCATTCTGACTACCATTGGACAAAATATCATCCGCTAGAACAAGTTCGTGGAAATCCATCCAAGCTAGTGCAAACAAGAAGACAATTGTCAAAAGATGCTGAAATGTGCATGTTTGCGCTCAATGTGAGTATTGCTGAACCAAAGAACATTAAGGAAGCAATGACTGATCACGCATGGATCTAGGCGGTGCAAGAAGAGCTTCATCAGTTTGACAGACTCAAAGTCTGGTAACTAGCCGACAAACCTTTTGGAAAGATTGTCATCAATCTAAAGTGGTTATGGAAGAAAAAAAGGATGAAGACAATACTATAATTCACAATAAGGCACAACTTGTAGCTAAGGGATATAAACAGGAAGATGGTATCGATTTTGAAAAATATTTTGCACCAGCAGCTCGCTTGGAAGCAATTTGGATTTTCATTGCCTACGCTGCATACAAATCTTTTCCAATCTACCATATGGACGTTAAAATAGATTTTCTTAATGATCCACTAAAGTAGAAGGTTTATGTAGTCATCCAGACGGGTTCGTTGATCCTGATCATCCAGAAAAAGTCTATCGTCTAAGGAAAGCTCTATTTGGATTGAAGCAAGCTCCGAGAGCCTCGTATGATGAATTGTCAACATTCTTAATGTCTAAAGGTTTCACTAAAGGTACTATTGACCCTACTCTATTTACGATAGGATACTGGGAAGACATTCTACTTGTGCAAATTTACGTCGATGACATTAATTCGGGTCTACAAACCCAAAATTTTCTAAAAGATTTGAAAAACTGATGCACATTAGATTTAAGATGTACTTAATGGGGGAAATGAAATTCTTTTTAGGACTTCAGATCCACCAATCCTCAAGAGGTATGTTTATCAACCAGGCTAAGTATGCTTTAGAAATACTTAAAAACATAGGATGGATAAATGTGATAGCCTCTGTACACCAATGGCCACTAAACCTAAGCTGGATGCAGACTTGAGTGGAACACCCACTGACAAAACATGATATCGCAGTATGATCATGTTACTCATGTATCTGACTTCAAATAGACCACACATAATGCAAGCAGTATGTTACTGTGCACATTATCAAGCAAGACCAACAGAAAACACCTCAAAGAGGATAAAAGGATCTTTCGACGCTTAAAGGGAACCATCAATATGGGACTCTGATATCTAAAGGATTCTGGTTTTGAACTAACCGCATTTTCAGATGCTGATCATGTTGGATGCCTTAATACTCGCAAAAGTACTTATTGAGAAATACAACTCCTAGGTGAAAAGATAGTTAGTTAGATGTCAAAGAAACAGGAATGCATTGCAATATCTACAACAGAAGCAGAGTATGTGGCATTATCCACGAGTTGTGCTCAAGTAATGTGGATGAGGACATAGCTTAAGGATTATGGATTTGACTACAACAAAATCAGTCAGCCATAGCAATCTCATGCAGCCCCCAACACTCTTGTACCAAGCACATCAATGTTCGTTACCACTTCTTAAAGGTACAAGTTGAACGAGGTATAATTGAATTGTACATTGTCAGAACAAAATACCAGTTGGCTGATATGTATATGAAAGCATTCTCACAAGATAGGTTTAAGTATCTTGTCAAACGACTTCGTAAGAGATGTTTGACTCTAGAAGAACTGGAGGTTCTGGAAAATTAATTTGCTTGATAGATTTCATCAAAAATATAAAACCAAGAAAAGAAAATACAAAAATATAAAATTTCAAAAACAAAATACAAAATCAGAAAATCAAAAATTTCCAAAAGAATCTTCTCGACATGTCTCTTAGAATCGATAACATTTACGTAGCTAGAAATGATGATTAATATTGTCACGTGTATGTAAATGAAGTTCGAGCAAGAGTTTAAATGTTTTCAAAACATGTCAATTCTAATTTTCAAAATGGCTTACGTACACATCAGTACATAACCCGAACTTGAGCACTTCATATAAGAAAGTCAACGTTTTAAGCTCAAGAAAAGGAAAGTGTACGCATAAGTGCACTTATCCTTAGCGTGAGAAGAAAAGTCTTCTAACATGTGGTTTTTTCAAAAGTTGAACACAATATTTCCAAGAATTTCTCAATGACAATTAAAAATATTTCAAAATTATGTGTTCAACACTTCATTCCTCACAAAGCTTTCAAAAACGATCATTTTTATAAATGGATCAATTTTTGAGGGGGAGTTTCTCAAAACCAAAGTTTTATGTTATTGGATATATCATTTAAAGACAATTTTTATGTACCCAAAACATAAATGTTATTCTCAAAATATGTCTGAGCATAATTTTTCAAGAATTTTTCAATGACGATTCAAAATCATTCAAAATTGTGTGCTCAACACCTAAAAGTGGTAAATGTGAAAACGTTTCAAGATTAATATAATAATACACATTAATTTGGGTATCTCGTATACTCTTGCGTTACTCTTTGGAGTACGTCAACTGGTGAATGGTTTAGCATACTAGTAATCGTACGAAGTTGATGTGTTGAACACGAGTAATTTTTAAATTTATAACTCAGTTACCAAATTTCTTTAAAACATACACGAGCAAGTGTACTCGTCCGTTAGTGGAAAGAGATTGAATGGTAAGTCGGGATCGTTCACGAGGATTTATGTGTTTTGATGGTGTTTAAATTTAACTTTAATTGTTTCTAATAAGCAAGCAAAGATTATGATGAAAATTCAGATGATTAAGACTACACTTGATTAGACTAGTTTTGGTAATCCGGCTTGTATGATTGTGATAAACATCTCAACATGTTGATTATGATAATTAGATGGTGATCTAATCTATTGTTTTTAAAACCTTTAATCCTCGTCAAGATCGCAACTGACAAAATCAAGCTTTAAGTTCAATCCATCGATTCAAGACTAATTTAATTTCAATTTATTTGATTCACGGTTCGTTTTAAAAACTTGTTGACACATACAATTATGTTTCTTGTTAGATCAAATAGCTTAAGAAATTGTCAATAGAAAAGGTAGCCAATCATATACAAAAGGCGACGATTGATTGTTAACAATAACCCTTTCGACCTATGAAATCCCTAACAACCAATCCGATTTGATAAAACAATGTCACTATGAAACATAAGCATAGATGGATCTTAGAAATAGCTTGAAATTGAGTAAAAACATGTTATCACAATCATAATCAAATCATCAAACTACAAACATCATTTAATCAAGTGCACAAAGGCACTAGCCACTCATAGCAAACAAAGACATAATTCTAGAAGTTTTAGTATTAGAAAATATTTAAAGTTTGTAAAAAGATTACAAGAGAAGAGGCTTTGATGCCTTGAAGATTGGTGATGATTTCTTAATGTTCTTGACCTTCAAATGATGGCTTCTTTCATCTTCTAGCTTCTGCTTTTTTTCTAAGGTTCTAGGGGAGATTTATGGCTTTAAGAGAGAGTGGTGGAGAGATTAATTGAGATGAGTTATTTATTCTTGGAAGTATAGAGATTTCAAAACCATGGCTAGAAGGGTCTATTTATGCTAGTAGGAATGCCTAAGGGTATTAAATGGTTTAATTGGGGCCAAAGGGTTGTTAAATGCCAAGGAAAAGAGTTATAGAACCCCCTTAATTGTTCATGGAGCTTCAAGATTAACTTAGGGGTGAGGAGATAAATCTATCCAGGTGGAAAAATGCAACACTGGGTGGCAACTCTTTACCCTGCCAGCAATTCCTCATGTCGGGCGACAAATTTTTACTACCCTCACAAACTTTTCTTGAGTCTTTGTTGTGGGCCATTATTCTACAACATAACTTCATTTTAGCTTTATCTTGGAACTTGGAAGCTTGAATGATTGACTCTTTTCTCTTGGAATGCTTCCCAAACTTGGTCTTGATGCGGGAATCTTTTTACTTGCATAAAACTTCATTTATTCGTCATTTCTTTGCCTTTTCCTTGCTTTTCATGTACTTGGCTACAAATAGACTTACAAACACACTTTGGTACAGTTAAGTAACAAAATCATATAAAAATATCAAAATAACATATAAAAAAGTACGAATAACGTGACAAAAAACATACTTAATTTGAGCGTTATCAAATCCCCTATACTTAACCTTTGCTTGCCCTTAAGCAAATCTATAATTAAATAAAAGAAACCCACATGGTACACAAGAATGATTAGAAAAATATGATGCAAGTCTACCTAGTACAAGTACGAGATACGACTTGTCGATCATGCTTTATTGGTGAAGATCGAGATGTTTGAAAATACCCATTGATTTTCTTGCTTGATTCGCATTTCTACGCACCATACGAAAAAGAACTGAAGTATAATTCACTCATCACTCATTTTATTATTTCGTGGAGTAAATAAGAGAACCCACACTTATAGCTCGGTCGTGACCAAATTCATTACCATATGCTTGTACAAGAAACAAAACTCCACCGACGTGGCGTGAGCACCAAGTGTACACATCTAAACAAGCATTTATCGGGTTGTATCATTTAGGCTTCGGGTTTAGTGGGTATGGATAAGGCATGTGAATGTTTAGAGTAAGGTGTGTAACCAAATAACATAAGTCAAAAGTCTACAAACCAAGCATCGCTAGCTACTACATCCGCTATCTACATGAATTTTGAATGATGATACACTTTATTATATTTATTCTTTTTTTTTTGTATCTCGCCTTAGCACATTGGCTAATCGATACCAATATTCTTCTTCTTCCTTCATCTTCATATTATTCAGTACATTGGCTTTATTCATTTTTTTTCAAACATTCGACCAACCTCCAATCGATGATCATCATGTACTTGTAACAAACAAAATGTCCTAAGACATGGAGTTAGCAACTTTCTTAAAATTCATAACGATTTCCCACATAACAGCCATCGATCCAAGTAGCTAGAAACTAACCAATAGACTTTGACTAGGGTATGGCTAGGCTAAATGGTGTATATTTCCTTTTTGGTGGTTTTATCAAATGAGAACAGGATGGCTCAACATGTTTCTATAAAGGTATCTAGTGCTAAATATGGCACTAACAAATGGGTCCATATAAGAGGTTAACTAACCGAAGTGGCTAGCTAAATATCATTAGATGTAAACGGAAGGCCATTTGGTTTTATTCCTATGTTGCTTCTTTTTCACGCACATACACTTATTATCTCATAAGTGTGATCTCACTGCGATTTCGTAATGATTTACAAGCACAAGTTCTAGAATAAAATAAAATAACCGGCACACTTATAGCAAAAAGATTGAGCATAAAAGATGTATGCTACAAATGAAATAGGCTCTAATCCTCATAATTTAGTGGAAAGGGCTATAATATGTGCTAGCAAATGTTATCGATCCCAGAATGGATTGCAATGATAATCGGGACACATCTCAATTTGTCAAGGATTACAGTTTTTACCAGTGGATTGATCCAGTTATTCCAATATATTAACCTAAAAGCATGAAAACAACTAGCTCATAAGGGCAAACAAGTATTCAAAAATTTAAAATTAGCTCAAAAATATGAAAAAATTATAAGTCTGTCTTGTTTTCCCTATTTACTCCCCCCACACTTAAGTTTAGCATTGCCCTCAATGCAACAAAACAAAGCAAAGCATAAATAAGGAAAATAAGAGTAAGAGAAAACCAGACATCCGGGCATGAGATATAGCAACTGAGCTTCAAATCATCTTTGCATCATCACTTGCAGTAATCTTATAAAAAATATGAAATGCACAATATTTTTGTATTTTTGTATTTTTTTTAATTTTTATAAAAGAAAAGTGATGCTACACCCCCACACTTAAGCTTGATCACGAACTAGATAAAATTAGGGTGTAATCATTGAAAATAAACTAAGAAATGAAATATTGAGAATATACGGGTTGCCTCCCGAGAAGCGCTCATTTTATAAATGAGTTATCAGCCGGAATCATACTCCTTTTTATTTTCCTTCGAGTGGAAACTCCTCATTCAGGTCTACTTTGATGTAAAGAATATTTCCTTTTACTATTCCTTTGCCAGTTTGGTCCAGGTCGTACAACTTAGCTTCATTGCAAGTGTTTTCTACCACGCTGTATATGAATGGTTTTTCTGCGGCCCATGGCATGATTTTGCGATAATCTTATGGGAATGGTGCCATGAATTGAATAGCTTTTATTTTTCCTTTTTCACACATGAAGTGAATTTCCTCACATGACAGCCCATTTAATTGCTCCTCATCATGGTAGAGCTTAACACAGTGTCCATTAACAATAAAACTTCCTCTATGTTTTTCATATAACTCAACATAACCGGATAGGAAACCATGTTGACCATGAAGGGTCCATATCATTTTGATATGAGTTTTGGAGCTTTGAACTTGTATTTTGAATTGAATAAGAGAACCTTGTCTCCAGCCTTGAATTCTTTTAGATTTTAAGCTTCGTATCATAATAAGCCTTAGTTAAAGCTTTGTAGAGTCTCGAATTCTCATAAGCTTGGAGTCTCAATTCATCGAGTTCGTATAGTTGCAGGAATCGTTTTTCTCCAGCCATTTTGAGATCGGTATTACAGCTTCTGAGTGCCCAGTAAGCACGATGTTCGATTTTGAACGACAAGTGCATGTTTTTCCATACAACAATCGATTTACGGTGTCGTGTCAATTGGAGTTTTGTATGATGTACGGAATGCCCACAGAGCGTCGTCAAGTTTCCTTGACCAAACGGTAGGATTGTCTTTAACCGTTTTTTCGAGAATTTTTTTTAGTACTCTGTTGGTATTTTTAACTTGGCCACTAGTTTGTGGATGGTATACTATAGCGAAACGATGATGAACTCCTGTTAGCCTTAATTTTATATAAGTCGAACAAGAATGTTATCGGTCTTATTAGTCATAATTAGTCTTGTTAAGTAATAGGCTAGTCAGGTTCAACGAGCTTGGATTGTAATATAATATTGTCCATGTTTCGGGCTCAAAGCCCAAGATAAACCAAGCCCGGCCCAAGAAGAAAGTCCATACACTTCATATGATTATGAGACTAAAAATTGGACCCTCTCTACACATGGAGAGGGTGTTGGTTGCCATTTCTTACATTTGTATGTGTGTGTAATCATTCACCACTCTCTCTTTCTCTCTAATCTAATCTTTTTCTCTTGTTTCTCTTTCTAGTTTCTCTCTCTACTTTTTCTTTATTTTCCTAGCTTATTGCTTATTGGTATGGCTTATTGGTGTGACATGGGTTACGTTTATGGGATAACATTTGGTATCACTCGCCACGGGTGGGTTTAGTGTTTGGTTGTGGTTATATGGAGCTTATTCGGGCTTAGTGGATATTGCTCTTTTGCTTATTTTGATAAAAAGTCCTTATTCTTATAAACCAAAACCACTTATACTTAACATATTTTCGTGCTTCATTTGGGCATTATGGCAACTGATTTTGGGCTTCAAGGCACGACTTAAGTTGTTAAACAGTTCCCTTTGAAAACGTTTTTTTTATTCTTATCTCTTTATATTTTTATAATCGTTTTATGCTTTCCTTTCAAAACCATTAGAAGTTTTTTTTAAGCTTACACAAAACTAAAAGCAAAACACTTTCATTCATATTTTGTAACAGCTTACTCGTTCGTAGCTTTTCATGGATAAAATTTGTTTGTGGCTTATAATCTTCATGGCTTAAAAGCTTATTCGTAAAGCTTTTTTCTTTTTTTTGCTTATCTTCTTGTGGTTCATGGTTTGAATGAGACAAGGCAACAAAGAAGACAAGCAAGGACGATAGTACGTTTTGGAGTCTTGTTGGAACCGAACAACTTTGACAACCGATCTACTCATCACGTTTTGAGAACCGAACAACCATTTCCATGTTATAACCGAACAACTAGTCTACAGTTAGAACCGAACAACCAGCTTACATTTACAACCGAACAACCAACAAACTTTGACAACCGAACAACACACAAAATTTGACAACCGAACAACTTACATACTTTGACAACCGAACAACTCACAAACTTTGACAACGGAACAACAAACAAACTTTGACAACCGAACAACTCACAAACATTCGGAACCGAGTTACCAATTCATCTAGATCAAATTCTACACGTTTTAAGCATTTCAGATTTTTCGAGTTCGAGTGACGGTGAACTACGGGACGTCTAACTTATATCATTGCGATCGTGATTCGTTTTCGATCAACGCGGTATATTCATTTTTCACCGACGATAACCGTACCATTCCGCGAGCTCAAAAACACCATTGTTGCATTTTAAGAAATTTTTAAACGAAGAAGATGAATTCAAAATACGTACATGAGAATTTTTTTAATATAGTTTAAATTTTTCATTTTACATTTTTAACCTTTATTTTCAAAATAATTTCACTTTTTAGCACTTAGTTAATAAATATTTTACTATTAACCCTTTGTTTTAAAACAAGTTTAATTTGAACCTTTTACTTTAATACTATTTTGAATTTCAAACTTTTATAGTTACAAATTTCTTATTTTTTAGCCTTCATTTTAAAAAAATTAACTTTTAGTTTTTAGGTTTCAACCCTTTTCAACTCTAGCCCTTTAGTTTAATCATTTTCAACGTTACTCCTCAAAAGTGAATCGTAATTGCACCGTTAGTCCTTATTTGAGTTTTACTCAACCGATAATCATTTTAAGTTAAAAGTTTGTGCACCGTTCGTTTTTTAAGCTCATTAATCGTTAACAAAAGCTCAAGTACTTTGATTACAACAACGATTTTAACAACAATTAATCATTGTTTTACGGTTTCTTTTTGATTTTGTAAAATCTCGCAAAAGATTCCATTTCTTTTCTCTGTTTAAATCATAGATTTGTAAAATCCCGTGAACGTTGATTGATTTCAATCCACAACAACAATCACTTTACCTACTTAAGATCCGATATCCATTCGCAACATCAAAATGTCTAATACCAATACCAATTTGCAAACTCAAACATCAAGTGTTCTTCACAATGACACAGTTTCTTCGTGTTCAACTTCTAAAGTTCAAGAGAAGACACAACTTTCAAAAGAAAGATCCATGAAAAGTCTTAGAGCAATTCAGTCAAAATTCAAGTTTCTCTCAGATACTTTACAAGATTTTGGTACAATGCCTATCATCAAAAGAACATTCGCTCAAGATTTGGATTTACTAGAACAACATCTTACCAAAGAAATAATTTCACAGACTGATTGCAAGACTATTTTGACAAAACTCAGAACAACGTTTGAAAATGCTTTCAATTCAGAATTCAAAGAGCGCATGTAAAAATATACAAGATTTGATGCTCAATCCTTCAAAGATGCAATGATCTGTAACATGGATTCCATTGGGAAATACATGTTTGATATAATTCTTCATCAACAACGGACATTGCATTTGTTGAAACAAAAGAAGTTGATGCAGACACAAGAAGATCATTTAAATCCAATCCAAGCATTGAATGTTGATTCATTGAAAGGTTATTTAGTTGTCATACAAAACACTTGTTCTGAGAAAGAAGACAGTAATTCAGAGACTACATCTAGCTAATCAGTAAAAGAAAGCAGCTTGGATTATGCAAAAAAAGATGTGCATGCAATCAAATACAAGATGTCAAAAGCAAAAGAAAGATGCATGACATATTTTAGATCTCTTCATTCACACCTTCAAGTTCTTTCAAAAGAAGTCTTAAAAGGCACTCGCATCGAACATGGATTTAAACGAGCATTAATGTCACTCTTTGGCCAAGATGTTAAACCTTCACAAGTACAATTCTATTCAACGTAGATCAACTACAAAAGAAACTTGACAAAGATGAATTTCAAGAAGATGGAACCATGGCAGCCTTTTGGGTGATAAACAACCAGTTTTAGAAGTTCATCAATTCACAGTTTTCCTTGGATTATGATAGTCAAAAGACAGACAAATACTTTGTTGAATACATTGGAATCAAGGTTAAACACTTCAGAGATACACTACTCCAACACATGGGTAATGTCAAGAAGTTCGTTGCTGAAAAAACACGTCATCAAAGAGAGTATGATAGAAGGGTGAATAAAAGATAGATGCAGACGCAAGAGAGTAAGATTGATACGGGTAAAGCAGTAGATGCTGATTTGGTTTTCACAGAAAGCAGTGGAACAGAATCCGAAGTACAAGATGACAACAACAAGTCAGGGAATGATACATATGCTAATGATGCAGATATCAGACCCATATATGACGAAGAGCCAATGGCTGAGGTACAATTGACTGCTGAATGTAATATCTTTTCTATAAGACAATAGCATACTGAGCAACCTGAAATCATTAATGAAGGTAGGGTTGACCAGTATCCTGAACAACGACAAGTTAAAATTCCTATGCTTGATTCATCACCTGATAACCAGACAACTGACTTCTCAAAACAATCACTCGAGTCTGAAAACATTTTACTCAAAAAGACCGTTGCCTAATTTCAAAAAGATTTTTCAAGAATGGAAGCACATTGTATTGCTCTCAAACTTAAATACCAAAATGAAGCTTTAAAATCAGGGCAACATGCTTAAATTTTGAATGAAACAAGTAATAAAGCCAAGATTAAAAAGGAAATTGATGTACTTGAAACAATGAACATCAAATTAGTACATAGTGTGGCTAAATTACGTAAGGAAAATAAGACTATAAAAAAGCATTAGAAAGATTTGTATGATTCTATTAAAATTACGAGATCTAAGACTATAGAACAGACAACTTCTTTGCTTGCTAATAATGCTAATTTAAAAGCTCAGATTTAGGAAAAGGTTTTTGTAATTGCTGCTTTAAAAAATGACTTAAGGAAGTTAAAAGGAAATAGTGTAGATACTAAGTTTTCTAAAACATCAATCTTGGGGATACCCATTTTAGAATCACTAAGAAACCAATCAGTTGTTAGACAACCGAATACGTTTAAATCTGAAAGGCCTCAAAAGTCAAAACCACGGTTTTCCTCCCAAGTTGATGTGAATAACAATTTGTCAAGACCAGTAACTCAACATTATTTGCCTAAGAGTAGAGAATCCATTTTTGCAAAACCTGATCATATGATTGCATCTAGCGAATCTAGGAATAGTCTAAGAACATGCCAAGATTTAGTTCAAAGGACATGGATCATAATCACTATCTAGATGAAGCTAAGAAAAAGACAAAAGAAAGAGATAGGAACTCAAAAACTAGTCTAATTCCTCCTGCTAGATTTCAAAGCACTGCTGATGGTAGCAAACCAAAACCTAGGAGCAACAATCAAACACCTAGGAGTTTGCCTGTATCTAAGAGTAGTTGCGTAACAAAATGGTTTTTGCCCAAACGGATCACTCCTAAGGAGTTCATTCTTTCTCAGATCTACAATTTTTGTCTACAGTTCATAAATGTGTGTCATTAATGCAAATCATGATGCGTGTATAACAAAACTCCTGAAGAAGTGAATTCACATGCACAGATTCAATCCTTAAAAGACCAGAAACCGATAAACAAACCCGTAGTCAAAAGAGCATACTCAGAAACCTTTGTAGGCAATCTTACAGGACAAAAGCTTTTCTCGCAATAAGACTTCCGCTGTGTATGAGAAAACATCTCCTAGATCTGATCTTAGGTGAAAACCCATGGGTAAAATTTTCAAATCTGTTGGTCTTAGGTGGAATCCTACAGGAAAGTTATTCGCTTCTTGTACAAGCAAGGTTGACAGTGAACCCACACACAGTTCAAATGTAGATATCCCTAATATTCATGAAAGTAAACAAACTATGGATTTAAGTGCAGGTACATCAATCAATGTTCAAAAGGAACAAAGTCATGATTTAAGTGCAGGTACCTTATGTAATGTCAACAAGGAAAATCTCAGAATATGGTTGCTGAAGAAGATGATATCTCAGAAACCATTGTCAAAGTGGATTCACAAATGATGATACAGAAAAATGACGTTTAAACACATCAGTTCAAGCCTCGATCCTTAATGTTAAACGACGTTTGAACACAACAGTTCAAGCCTCGAACCTCAATGTCAAAGACAATGATGTTTGAACAAAACGGTTCAAGCCTCGTACCACAACGTCAACAAAAGTTCCTACAACAGATATGATAGTCATGACGTCGATAATAGAGTTGGAAAGTCTATTCGGTCCTTTGTTTGACAAATATTTCAATGAATAAAATCAAGTTGTTTCAAAGTCTTTCGCTGTTACTACTACTGATGCATCCGATAAACGTCAACAATAACCAGATTCAACTTCATCTACTTCAACTCTAGCAACATCTGTCACTGCTGATGGAAACTTTGACCTGTAAATATTTTTGATTTTTCTCTTTATTTTTATTTATAAATATTTTTGAAAAAAAGAAAATACAAAAATATCAAACCAACAAAAAGAAATAGAAAAATATAAAATCTATAAAAACAAAATATAAAATCAGAAAAATTTCAAAAATACCAAAAAGAATCTTCTCGACATGTCTCTTAGAATCGATAACATTTACATACCTAGAAATGTTGATTAACATCGACACGGGCGTGTAAATGAAGTTTGACCAGATTTTCCAAATGCTTTAAAAACAATGTCCATATTCTAAATTTTTTCTCTATTGACATATGTACACATCAGTGCATAACTCGACCTCCAATGTTAATAGGGGAGTGTACGCTTGAGTGCAAATACTTTGACAAATAGACGATAAGGGGAACTTATCCTGTGTTTACAAAATCCGTTGAACATAATTTTTTCAAAATAACTTTTTCAAGCAAATAGTTTCAAAATATAATTTGTGATAAACTTTCCATAATAAGTGTATCTTGTTAAAATTATGTGTTTCAACACTCCCTTCTCAAAAATTTCAAATGTGGGTACTTACAATGTCATTTTATGTGATTAAATTAGAGGGGAGCTTTTAAAACCAAAGCTTTTAATATGTTGGTACAACTCATAAATGTCAATTTCTTTATCCAAACACTTTTTGTGAAATTAAAATGTGAACTTATAATGTCAATTAAGTAATAGTAGCATTGTTCACTAAGGTATCTCACTCCGCTTCACATTTTGTGGTGTCATGTTCAATTTTTCATTCCAATGTTTTAATGTTAATAAATATTGGTATCCCCATATACTGTTAAGGGAGCTACAAAAAATAAGTGCATGCAATATCGTGGATAATTTTTTTCTCCCATGGAATCTTTCACTATCAAAATTTTATCATTGGTATTTCAATACAAAGGGATTTAATATTTTTAAGATAGAGGGTCTAAAATGTGATGAAAATGTGATATATAAAGAATGTTTGATCTTTAAGACTCTAGATTGCAAACATCTTTCCTTCATGTGCAAACAATTTCGAATCTCTGTGCACATGTGTAGGGGAGTATTCAAAATGTCAGAAAAATGTTTATTGATTGGCGTTCGATCTCTATACCAAAAAACCAATTAAAATCACGACGTTAATATGAAGTCATAAGAGTGGGATAGGTTATAGGTATACAGTCCTATATCAACCAGAACTACAAGGGACTGACCCCAAGTGACAATTCATAGTATATAAAAAGCAGGCCGCATAGGTATGATTGAGAAGAATGAAGTATAAGAAAAAATGCGACTAAATGAGCTAAACAAACAATCACAACAAGGTGTTAATGAGACGTCTTAGGTATGCATTAAAGGGGTTGAAGAATTAAAAAAAATGTATGGATAAAGGGTAAAATTAAAGCAGCCCTCTACACACTTAGCAAAACCGGGTCAATACATAATCATCAAAATCACAATGATGATTGTTGGTATTGGAAGAAAGCGTCATGACCTAGAGATGCAATGCACAACCCTTCCTAGCCATTCGATTTCTCTCAAAAGAAACTTGCCTCAATAGTCACCAAGATACAACACTTAAAATGACATCTCACTCCAAGATTGATGATATTGAAAAGTGGCAGTTTCTCCAGCCTCCGATTACTAAAACCAAAGTGCATCAAATCGAGTCTAGAGCCAAAAGTAGATCAATTATAAATCTCATTAGGCATACTGACAAAATACATAATCTTCACAGTGAAGACGGAAATCCTGCTTGAGCCAACGAACAAACAAGCTCTTTAGTAGGTGACGTTGCCGCGATTTATATGAAATCAAACTTGTGTTAACTGGAAAGAAACCGATGTGCATTCTATGTAAATTAAACTTGTGTCTCTGTAACATGTTTGACGGCTTAAATCAGAAGATAGTAACTATTTGATTAACTTTTACCGTGTTGGTCTGGCTTTGAGACGCGCCGTAACGAGAAGGCTAGTACACGTAAGAAACCCTGTCAAAGAAAATTCATATTAATTCTTCGGATCGACAGCAAGTATTATACGAAATTAATCATTAACCATGTTTTATTGAAACCGTATTCGACGAACGTGACAAAGACACTTTCGTCTCTATCTGTGTTTATTACTAACCTTATAAATGTAGAAAATTTATTTCAAAACGTCGGTGTTGCAATCATGTACAATTAAAAGTCGGATTTCATTAACCACATACTTCATACTTAAGCTTTCCAAAGTCAATTATTAACATCAAATTGTGATACTAAACTTCGTCAAAGATCTTTAAAGTCAAATACAAGAACCGTAATCTTGGGAAGATTGTTAGCCTTATATAATGAAAGTTCAAACAAGAATTGCAACAAGTATGAATATGTCGTCAAGAGCACAAGTTGATCAAAGAAAGTCAAAATCAAGATGATTCAAGTCAAGGAGATGATCAAGATAAATGATCTTAAGAACTCATAGTCAATAGATAAAGGCTCAAGATCAATACACAAACTTGAATGAATCAAAGCCATTACTAACAAGAAAGACAAAATGACAAGACCAAAGAGGCAAAGCTCCAAATATCAATCTTCAACATGAGGAAGATAAAATCAATATCATGTATAACCTCCACAAGAAACGTCAATTTAGGAGAGACCAAAGAAACATCAACATATAGGGGAGATATGATTAGCCTTCTAATTTTTATATAAGTCCCACAAGAATGTTACGTCTTAGTAGTCGTAATTAGTCTTGTTAATAAAAGCTAAGTCGGTTAACTGGGTTTGGTCTAGTAATCTAATATTGTCCATGTTTCAGGCTCAAAGCCCAAGATAAACCAAGCCCGACCCAAGAAGAAAGTCCATACACTTCATATGAGTATGAGACTATAAATAGGACCCTCTCCATACATGGAGAGGGTATTGGTTTCCATTTCTTACATTTATATGTGTGTGTAATCATCTACCACTCTCTCTTTCTCTCTAATCTAATCTTTCTCTCTTGTTTCTCTCTCTAGTTTCTCTCTATTTTTCTAGCTTATTGCTTATTGGTATGGCTTATTGGTGTGACATGGGTTAAGTTTATGGGATAAAAACTCCATATCATTTTAAGATTTTCTCCATTTATCAGTTACAAAAATGAGTATCTCAATCACTTATTAAAGCTTTTGGGATGCCAAAACGAGAGAAAAGCTTTTTCAGAAAATTGATTACAAATCGTGCATCATTTGTGAGTAGAGATTTAGCTTCCGCCCATTTGGACACGCAATCAATAGCAACGAGGATATACTCGAACTTATGGGATTTAAGGAATGGTCCCATGAAATTAATTCCCCATATGTCAAATATTTCACTAACTTAGATATTGTTTTGTAGCATCTCGTCTCTTTGTAAAAAGCTACCAGAAAGTTGGCAGGCATCACAATTTTAAATGAGAGGATGAGCTTCTTTGAAAATTATTAGCCAATAGAAACCAACATTAAAAACTTTTTTCGTTGTGGTGAACGGACCATAGTGTCCCCCTATTGGGCCATGATGGCATTTGTTAGGCTATCATTTCATCACCATAATACACGAAAATAAAAGGAAAAATCTTAGAGAGAGAAAGAACTAGAGAGAGAAATAAAAGAAAGAAAATGGAGGCTTTCACTATGAGAAAATGAGAAGCAACACCCCCTAACATGCTAGGATGGTTGTATTTATACTATAAGAGTATGGACTCCTTGTTGGGTCATTTGGACCTTTAATGGACCAAATTAATAGGCTTTAGCCTGACACCTAGGCTCAATTAGCTTAAATGAATTCCCGTAAACTATGTTTTCATATATAAAGCTCATAAATATTAATGACCATCACTTTACATAAAAACACGGCTAACAATCTCCCTCTAAGGGGTGGTCATAACTCTTATGGCTTCACGTCTTAAAAATACGAGATTTAAAGTTTTACGTTAATATATACTTTTATAAACTATTTTATAAAAGTTACTTTCACCACAGAAACTTATACTTTTAAAACATTCTTATATTGAATAAAAAACCTTTAAATACGAAGACGTTCACGAAAATAATCGTAAAAACGAGTTAAAACGAATAAGTTTACCGACCATTTACGAGATTTACGATAACTAAATCTATAAAAATAAATATATAACTGTTATGAACAGTAAAAATCACTATTCATCAGAAAACTCAGATTTTTAAAATGTTATATTTTGATAACTCGTCTTAATACGAAGTGCTATACTAAGAAACGAAAGAAACTGGACATTAAAACAGAAGTTACGCCAGTTTTCCTAAATATACTTTTAAAACTTTTACTTTAAAAATATGATTTCACTAAACTTTAGATGTGATATAGCTATATAGAATTATATGTGTATTAGTTAACCAAAGTACTATTTAAACTAGGGATTTCATAATAGCCCTACTTCGGGTACGATCGACCGAGTTGTTGGATTTACAGATTTAAAGTGTCATAGCTCCTCATACGTCACTACATGACCTCTTAATTATGATACCCAAACGATAGTAATGATTGAGACTATACGACCTATAAATATCAAAGTGTTTAAGTACTTATACACCTATAGATTAGGTTCCATTCGATCGTAAGCGAGACGCATTTGTTCTATTGTGAATACTTGTTGATTACCATTCACTCGAGGTGAGTTCATAGCCCCATTTCTATCTACTTGTTTTACAAACTCTATGGGGTGAAATTACATGCTTGTTTTACTACGGACACAATGTGTTTTTAAACAGTAAGTTAACCAAATTATTGCCTGTTATTATTTCCTAATTCCACAGTGCCATCTAAGTCCCTAAAATCATGAACCTTCAATTGCTATTATAGTGAGCGCTATTTGTGGATAGATCTATCGTACTAACAATCCCACCAAATTTCTGGTCATAATTAGATCATGGTGCATTTTAAAATATTAGAGAACTGTAGGCTGTATTTGAAAGAACACTCACCTATTTGGGCGAGACAGACAGTTAAAGCTCGGGTCTGAGCTTAGCGAATAATACATGTTTTGACTACTGAATTTGTTTCATAGTCCTACTTTCCCACTAAAGTCCCTTGTGACCACTCTTTACTCGATAAACCTTGGAATTCACTTCAACCGTTGTGGTGCAATTTAGCATGTTAATTTCAGGTCCTAAGGTATAACTAGATGGAGCCGTGATGGATATCAATGAAGAATGGATTCTGTGTTTATTTTAAACTCAATGCAACTTTTTATCTATAAAAACATAAGTCACCTTTGTGGTAATATGAAGCTTTTGTATTAATTAAAAATGATGTGGAAAATGTTTATACTTTTACAAACATATGGGACCTAATTATGAACTCTGAATTTTGCTATGGCATCGAATGAAATCTATCTTAAAACGTCCATTTAAGGTCGTTTCCTAAAACTGATTGTTGTGCTTTGACGTAGCACCCCATTGTTACCATTCCGCTGCATACCAGATTTTGGGGGTGTTACAATCTTGCCAGAACATCCGAGTGATACTTAAGTATTCACCGTGAAGATGGAAATCCTGCTTGAGCCAACAATCAAAAAACTTCTGTAGGTACTTGCAAGATTCTATATGAATCCGAGCTTGTGTTAACTGGATTATTTAATTTGGTCCAGTAAATGAAATGACGACCTTAATCAAAAGAATAACTATTCTGATTCACTTATTACCTGTTGTCTGCTTTGAGACGTTCCGGTAATGAAGAACTAGCAAGACATGTGAATCTAATACATATGTGTTAAAGATCCTACCTTGGCTAGAAACCCTGTCAAGTAGATTATTTGAATCTACCTGATCACAATGTATAGTATTATACAATAAAACGGAAACCAGAGGTTAATGCACCGAACTCAAATGAATGACAAACCAATTCATCTTAGTTGCTAACTATTTATATTTCATGAGAAGACAACGAGTTGGCAGCCTCATTCAGTAAAGTCAATTCATAAACCCACATCTCATACTCAAAGGCTTTCAAAGTCCATCGCTCAAGCATCAAGACGTTTGATCTCTAAACGTCCAACCATCAAAGAGCCTCAAAGTCAAATAAAAAATAGTCTATTTGGGGAAGATTGTTAGATTTATGAACATATACGTCAAACAAGAATGTAACAAGTATAAGCATGTTGGTCAAGAGCACAAGATGATCAAGGAAGTTAAATCAAGATGATTCAAGTCAAGGAGATGATGCAAGATAACGATCTCAAGAACTCAAAGTCAAAAGGGAGGGGGGAGGATAAAGGCTCAATATCAAGATCACAAAGCATGAATGAACAAAGCTATTACAAACAAGACAAGACCAACACAAGGCAAAGCATAAACGCCAAAAGTCATATCTTTAACGCCAGGGGAGACAATGATAAAACAAAGCAAACTCCTACAAGAATGTTATCGGTGGTACGGAGGAGTTTGAAGAAAGAGACCTCAACATTGGGGGAGATTGTTAGCCTTAATTATATTAAGTCAAACAAGAATGTTATCGGTCTTATAAAGTCAAATTAGGTCTTGTAAAGTAATAGGCTAGTCGGGTATAAACGGGCTTGGAATGTAATCAAATATTGTCCATGTATAGGGTTCAAAGCCCAAGTTAAGTTAAGCCAAGCCCGGCCCATTTAGAAAGCCCATAAGCCAACTAGAAGGCTTGGGTATAAAAGGACCCCTCTCCACACATGGAGAGGTTGTTGGACATTTCATATGTGTGTGTATCACTGTGTGTAACCATCCCACCACTCCTGTTCTCTCTCAAATATAAAAAAAAAATATTCCCCCCCCCAAAGTTCATCTCATCCTCTTTTCTTCCTTTCTTATTTTCGGCTCACATAAGGGCTTATTTGGGTTTGCTTATTTGTTGTGTTTGGATTATATTATGAGATAACATTTAATTTTATGGTTTTAATTATGTTGGTTGTTGCATTATATATTTGCTAGTTCTTATATGTTTATGGCAAATTTTTAAGATGTTACATATATCGTTATGTTGATTGGTAATTATATATTTTGTGATGTTTGGTTGACACAAATATATGTTGGTTAGAAAAAAAAATTATGTTTAAATATTTTTTCGTGACAATTGCTGAAGTTAGAAATATATATTGTACTCGTTCTTCTAACTCGGTTTTGTAGCAAAGTCACCATAGCTCGATTTCTTGGTGCCATCAAACGAGGGGAAGCACACATCAAAGGGGAGCGTTTATTCTGTCAGATTTGTATTTGTTCATCGACGAAGCTTTTTTGATTCGACAAAAAGGGGGAGAAATAAAATAAAACTCACTAAAAATCGTTTAAAATTAATTTTACATTTAATGAGTTTAGATTTTGTAATCGTCAAAAAATGGAAGATTATTAATACAAATAATGTATAAAAACGTTATTTGTATTTTTTGACTTCTCTACGTTTTGATAATCACAAAATGTAAAAATGTTAAATACAAAATTAATCATAAACAAGTTATTAGTCGTAAATTTTCATTTCGACATTAATCACTTAAAGGTATGAATAAATAAATGCTTGATTTATTTAATGATCAAAGATATTTAAATTTTGTCCTAAACCTTACATGTTTTAAAATGTAACAAAACTTTTTTTACAAAATTTAGACAAAATATTTTTTTGTTTTTTAAGAAAAGATTTAATTCAAATTTTCCCCCTAAAAACGGATAAAACTGCCCCAGAAAATACCTCCCCAGAAAAGGACAAAGCTGGGAGCGTCCTACAGGAGGCGGCCCCCTGATTGATAAGGGGGCCGGCCACGTATTTAAGGGGCCGTCCATGCAAATAAACTCCTAGCTTTGCCTATAAATAGTAGACTGTTCCCACAGATTTTCTCACCTTTGCACCTATTTTTCTTATGTCATTAAAATCAGCAAACACATTCCAAACCATTGATCATTTAATCAATATAATGCATTTGTTTCAAGTGATCCAAGCTTACCTCTCCAAGTGCAAGAGAAGAATACTCGTAATCGTCAAGATACGAAGTGTTGTAGTTTAGTTGGTGATTCGATTGTTACGATTGTGTTGTAATTTGTAGATAAATTAATTCTCATATAATCTTGTGTAATAGTTAGATCAAGTAGATCATGGGAGTATTTGAGTGAAGAAATAATTGTGTGAGCGGTTAGTATTTTAGGCCTTAAAATACAAGCGTGTGGTAGATCGGTTCTAGCTAAGATTAGAACTCGACATTAGGTTTAGTATCGAAAAGTGGTGTAAGCTACTGGTTGAGGTAAATCAAATTTAATATACTTATATAGTATTAATCCCGTAAGAATTTCTTTCCAAAATACTTCTCAACCAAGAGAAATATAAGGTAAAAATCTTACTAAAGAAAACATAATTTGTATATTTTTTTTATCCGGAAGTACTTTTCCCTCGGGTCGTGTCCCAACGAAATCGAGATTGAGATTTAGGAATAATTCGGATTCGAGCTAAGATTGATAAAGGGATTTTTGAATTTTTGATTACACTACAAAATATAATAGCATGAATTAAAAAACAATTAACTAGCACGAAATTTTAAATGCACAAAAACATATTAATGCGAGCTAAAACTGAAATTTAAAAACTAAGGCACAACTTTTAACAAATTTTATACCTAAAAATCACAAATTTAAAATGAAAATTTTAGGAAAAAGAATTGGAATTTTTTATGTATTTTTGAATTTTTTATGAATTTTTTAAGATTTAATGATTTATCAAAAATAAACTTTTTCTAAAAATCAACACTAAAATTTTTCTTTTATTTTTCAAAAGTACTAGATTTAAAAAGAAAATTAATGCAAAAAGAATTTTAATTTTTCAACTATTTTTCTATTTTTTATGAATTATCTAAGAAAAAGGAATTATCTAAATTCTATTTTAATTTCTAGAAAATACAAATCAAATGAGAAAATTATAGAAAAATGGTTTTAATATGCTAAAATGGTGCAGAAATGTAATGGAACAAAAAGCCCCAATTTTAAAAACACAATTGAACCCTAATTTGATTGATTAAAACTAAGAACCCTAAATAATAAAACTAATTTGAAAAATATAAAACTATTTTATTATCCTAAGAAAGATAGGGTAGAAAGTGAAAGAAAGTAAACTACAGGGTAGGCGGGCGAACTTTGGAAAATTTACACTACAGTTAAAACGTATAACCCTAAACTATCTAGAAATAACAAATCAAACCCTACGAATCTAGCTGATTTTTGGCTTATTAAAAAGTAGGAATCAGAAAAAACACAAAACTACAAACTTATAGTCCAGCTTATTCTAAACAACTTTAATAAAGACAACTTCAACTTTTATCAACTAAATAAGCTGAAAAATAAGAATCTTAAAAACTGTTACAGAAAGTGCTTGTTTGATAAGCTTTTTGGACTTAGGCTTATTGTGAGCTTATTTCTTGATGAAAATTAAAAACAAAAGAAGCTAGTTGAAGCTTAAGATGTGTATTAAAAGTATTTAAACTAACATTACCCTAGTGTTAACAAACTTTACAATGAAATTAAACTGAAAAGTGCAAGTTCTTCTTAAAACTGGAATAAGCTTTTTCTCTATTAAGCTAAACTGCTTATTTCAAAACATTAATAGTTGAAATTCTAAAAATAAGCTAACCTATGGATATTAAGCTATTTTAGATAAAAGGATTTTAACTAGAGCTGCTAGAAATGGAAATTCACTTTAAGCTAAGCTAATATTCTAAGTAATCCTGTTATGCTACTTGTGCAGGAGAAATAAGCTAAGCTATTTTGCTTAAAATTGAAAACTAAGTGGTGAACTTTATTAAACTAATAGAGTACTTATTAGGTTCTAACAGCTAGACCCTAGTGTATAACTATGAATGTTAATAGAATGCTCAAAGTTCACAAGCAACAGCAGTATTAACTGCTGTTGCTGTCATTTGTTATTGCTGATGCAATGTGCAAAGGTCCTAGTGCAAGCTAAACTTTTAAAACTAACTCTTCACTAACATAATCCTAAGTGAGCACAGCATAACTTTTAACTTCTAAGTTGCTTTTAAAATCCTATAATCTAAAACACTTATAACTAAAATTTACCCTGGTGCTGGTACAAGACTTATAAGATCTAAACTTTATATTTCTACTATCTAATTCTTAAAACTTATTTAAAACTTGATATCATAACCTAACACAACTGTATGAAGAGATTTGACAAGGTGCAGTTGACTTTAAGAGTCAAACTCACCTTATACCAAACACACCTTTAACCTAAGCTGTCAAAACAAATTAAGCTTTAAATCCTTTTTGAAAGCTTAAACTCCAAAACCTTTTATCTACTATTGCTAAAACTGAACTAGTGAAACTATCTTAGCTTTTAAATGCCTAGCTTATTAAGACAAATACACTAGTTTCTCTCCTAGCCTATTATACTAAAAAGGACAGAATTAGAGAATTTAGGACATTAATGAACTAAACATATAACAACTAAATGCAATAGCCTTACTAAGCTTAACTCAACAAATCTAATCACAAATGATCTCAAATAGGAACAAAGAAATAAGCTAATTGATTTAAGCTAAATTCAATCTAAAATGAAATGTACAAGTTAAAACCTGGAAATTGAAGAATCTTCACATTCCAGCTTTCCAAGAGTAGAAGCTAAAATGTTCCTATTGGCTTCCAAAGCCTCTAAACCAATAAGCCATAAGCACAATAAGCTAATTTCAGCTTATTTCTTCATAGGCTTCCAATGCATGATCAAACTGAATTCACTTGATCATGTTTGATGTAAAATGATTACAAAAAGTAAATGAATCATTAAAACAGGATTTTGCATGAATTTGAGCTTATGAACATGAATAAGCTCAAAAGAGCTTATTATAAAGAGCTTATGAATGTAAAATTCTGATGAAAACTTGAAATTAAAGAATGAGAAGACTTGAAAACTGAATGTATTTGCTTAAAATGATGAAGTACAAGTAGATTTAACAACAGTACAAGTAATTGAAACTGAATTTAAAAAGCTTAAAGTAAAATGCTTATAAAATGAAAAAAACTTAAAAATCAGAAAAAACTAAAACTAACTAACTCCCTCAAAGTTTAGTACCTAAGCCACCATTTATAGAATAATGAAAAGAGTAGGAAGAATTACTAGAGCCTTCCTTTAAATCGTAGGCAATTTGATCTTTCTTTAAGCTTATTGTTAATGGGCCGTTGGAACATAATGATTAGGTGTCATCGGCCAATAGATGTTTACCACGTAGGGCTTTTTGTGATTGGGGAGGATGAAAGAACCTTTTTATAAGGGAAAAGGGATCTGGTTGTGAAATTTGCGTAAGTTGGTTGTGGAGGAACAAAGAGCTGTAAAATTCTGTTGTAGGCTTGTAGTGGGGTTAGCGAGTTAAGCGTGGCTGTTTGTTATTGAATCCTTGGAAATAAACACAATTGGACCATTGTCTTCAATGTCCCCCGCCCTTTTGTAGTTATAAAACATGGTAATTGGAATTGCACTTTCAGCCCCTTTGTTTTGTTTAGTTGATCTCATTTTCCTATTCTTTAAAAACAACTTTCCTCATTTTGCAATTTCAGTCCTTGAACTTCAATCTTCTAAAATAGCCTTTGAAACTTTAAGAACTTGTCATAATTGGTCCCTGGCTTCATTATTTTGACCTTTGACTTTCATTCTTGATGTGTCGGGTTGATCCGGCTTTGATCTAAAGGCATGTAATCTTCACCTAGTTCTTGTCCTCATTCTGTATCCAAAGTCGTATTTTTGATCGTTTATGCTTCATTTTTGTCTTTTTAATCCTTTCTGCACAAATTAGACACAAAGCTCAACAATTTTTCTATTCTTTTTGGCATTCTCTTGCTATATATGGCACAATTTTTGAAATATTTTGTCTAGCAGTATTAATTGATACTAAGCCAGACTTCATTAGTACTGCTCTTGGAACAATGTTCTTTTTAGCAAAAGGGTGAGTCTTTTTAGCAAAGTTTTGATGATTCACCATTTGAGCATTTTTCCAAACAGGTTTTACCATCCTTTTATTTTGAAACTGTTTTTGATGGTAATTGCAATCAACTTGCTGATGATCAAAGCTTCCACACACATAACAGGCTTTATTAAACATCTTAAAATTTCTTCCTAGTCTTTGAGACATCATATTGTTCTAGTTTCTTTGATTGCCTCTTGGACTGTGAGTGTTTTGCCTATGTTTCTCAGCTTGTTTAACAGTTTTCCTAGCAGTTTTCTCTTGTTGCTTAGGTTTGACAAACTCTATCTTAGCAATGCTAGGCTTAACTGTTTTCTTCTCAGTTTTAGGCTGAGGCACATTTTCTTCCTCACTATCTAACACCCATTATTCAATAATTGGGGCATCATCATTCTTCCTAAGTATCTTAGATACTTCTTCATTAGAATTTCTATTCTCAACTACAGGCTTATTAACAAACTCATCTAAACTAGTAAAAGACAAATCAGGTAGAGGCATGAACTTTATTGTGTAGGAGGTACTCCCATTATATTTTTCATAGCCTAAACCTTTCTTGTAATTATCAACAATCTGACACTCTATGAGCTTGTCTAAACTTTTAGATGCATTTTCAAATTTATCTACATTAAATTGAATGCTATCTTTTTCTTTTTGAATTTTTTCAAGATTCTTCCTAAGCTCTCTAATAGTTATTTCTCCTACTTGAATATCCCATTTTAAGCCATTAATGTTTTCTACATAAACAGACTCATTCTTTTTATAAAATTTAAGTTTTTCTTCCACTTATTCTAAACCTGTTTTTCTATAATCCTAAAACCAATAAGCTAGATTTACTCTAAAATCTTCTTAATAATTGATCATTTTGAGATTGAAGTAATTTAACAGTTTCCATACAATATTTTGAACAATTTGAATCATTAGATACCTCTGAGTCAGAACTTGAAGATGAGTAAGCCATGAGTGCATAATTAGGCCATTCCTCTTCCTGATCACTTTTAATTTTAAATTTCTAGTCATATCCACCAGGCCATCACAGCACCAAAGCTGTAGAAGTAGTTTTCCCAGCACACTCCTTCTTGAGCTTTCCTTGTTCTTGTTGTCTTGATTTCTTGGAGCTTGCACTCCTTTAAGCAAAATGTCCTCTCTTGATGCAGTTGTAAAGCACTCTACTTTGGACTTATCAAAACCAATAGTCTTATTGCCATTAACAGTAAGATTCCTTCATGTATTCTTTAAAAACCTTCTAGCCCTCATAGTCAACATCGCCATTTGCCATCTCAAATCCATCTCTTCTATGTCATCAGGATGGATTTGTTGCAAGTCATAATGTGCAAGTTGAAGACTATTTGGTTGACTAGCAAAGAATGAACATATAACAGCATCACTCAAGTTATCAATATTTGTAGAGTAAGCAGTAATAACTCTATGAGCAGTATTAACTGCTCCATTAGTGCTGCTAGTGTTATTATTTGAAGAGGACACAAAAGCCATGTTCTGTGTGCTTGAACTTGAGCTAAATATCCCTTTAACTTTTGGTTCATACACCTTGAGGTTGTTGTAAAGATCATCCATGCTCATTGTATTCAAATCGTCTTTATTCCTCCATACAACAGCATGTGTGTTCCACTCAGGTGACAAACTTCTTAATAACTTTTGATTAACCTCTTTTTGTGAAAGCTTTTCATCCAAAAGCTCCAACTGACTCACAAGCTTTTGAAGCCTATCAAAAGTTTGATCAAGCATCTCTGAGCTTGGAGCAATGAAGTTTTCATATTGCTACTTTAAGAGATTCCTTTCAGTCTTTCTTGTAGCTGCATTCCCACTAAATCTCTTTTCAACAGCTTCCAACAACTTTTTAGCATCCTTTATAGAGTTAAACTTTAACTGAGGTTCATTGAGAATGCCCATCATTAAAGTACTTCTAGCTTTCACCTCTAATCTTCTTTGAGCCTTTTTCTTTAGCAGTTGTAATAGGCATCTCTGTCATAACTCCTTCCACAATTTTTGTTTTTGGCAAGGTTGCACCATTCTCTATGACTTCCCACAGTGCATAGTCTATCATCTGGATATATTGTTCAATCCTCATCCTCCATATCTAATACTCACCAGGTTTGAGCATGGGAACTTTGGATGCAGCCACTATGTATGTAGAATCTTGTACATATCTTTTAGCAAAAACAGGTTCTGCTTATTCACAGCTTCTCAACAAGCTCTGATACCACTTGTTGATCCCACTTCAATAGATCGAATTCCTTAAGCTTGTTTAAGGTTTAGTTATATTAGATAAATCTAACACAACTATAGTAGAAACTATGATTGAATGTATTAAAGATTATACAAAATCTAATCTTTAATATTAAGAAGAATTATCAATAAAACAATAATTCAATGAACATACAATTCAACAAATAAGCTCCAATATTATTAATGATAATAATACGAATACTCTCAAGGTATTAGGGTTACAAAGACCTTAAAGCTATGAATTATACGTCTAAGACTTCAAAAGATTAAGAAAAAGATAGATTAAAGATATAGAACTTTATGCCCTAGGACCTCCTTTTATACACCAAGGAGCCCTAGTCGGCTTACAATACTTTCCTAAGTATCCATAATCTTTTCTATAAACAAATAACTTAATACATATCATATAAGCAGTACTAACTTATTAACCTCAACAGCATTAACTTATCTTTGAGCAGTCTTAACCTTGAGCAGTACTAATATTCACTAGCAATAGTAACTTTATACTAGCAGTAGTAAACACTTAGCATATTTTCTTTGAAGTTTATGAGCATCACTAAATCCAGTTAAGCAGCATTAACACAAACATGAGCAGTAGTAATTCAAATGACATCAAGAAGACTTTTAATCCTAACAACCTTCATCACCAATACTCATGACGTCAGCTAGAGTGCCTACTGGTGAAGAAAGGAAAGAGATTGAGGAAGGCCCGCAGCCTATCAAACCCCTAAACCCAGCCTTCGACATCACCTCTAGTAGCCAAGCACAATTCATAACATCTGTACACCCCGACACACAAGCGGTAGATGAGGCATTTCATGGCCAGTTACTCCTAACTAGAGCCTCTCATAAGAAAAAGGATGAAAGAATTGAGGTTTCAGGGGGTTGCGACACGATTAAACTACTCAAGCAAAGAAGTTAACAAAGAGAGGGAAATGGAGGCCCTACTAGGATACCAGACGCAGCCTTTCGTAGGAGCTGAGGGGGTAAGGCATGGAGGGTATACCGCCGCTTCTAGCCGAACATTTACGAGAGGTAAAAAGGAGGAGAAGAACTTTATCACCAAGAGAAGCTCTGAATGCCCTTCTCCCCCAAAATCACCCTCCCCCACCACCACCACCCACCCCCCACCGCCCCCTCCACACCTCCCCCACCCCCCACCTAAACAAAGCCCCTGTCCTAAAATTCATTACTCCAACCAGTAACATCACGGTCGCCAGACGAAAGCAAATGTTACGGGGTACTACATTTACCCCCTGATGACATCAAATAACATCTATTTTATAGCATCATTTATCCCATGTAATTAACCTATTTTGTATAATTATTGCAAAGAATTGTTACTTAATCGTTTGTATTTGAGAATTGCAGTAATTATGGAGTACTTGGTGAAGTTATGCTAAAAGGCACGCATTTTGGAGCATAAACGAAGAGTTCGAGAAAGTCTACTGATCTGACAGAAAATACGCCGTATTATTCTAGACCTATACGACGTATCCAAGACTTTGACGAATCAAAAGACCATTGCCTGACTTTGAAGAATACGCCGTATCCACATCAACGATACGCCGTATATAATACTTTGGTCAATGAAGAAGAATCAACTGGTTTTACCTCAATACGCCGTATCCATCAAGAAGATACGGCGTATCCGTGCCTACACTTCACAAATAACCACGAAGGATTAGAGACCCAATACGCCATATCCAGGAGACATCAATACGCCGTATTCACAATATAGTAATAAAATATTCTGGAAGATATCAAACGTGGTCCTTACTCTAAGAAATCCCCAATACGCCGTATCCCACATTGCTCGATACGACGTATCGACGAGTTTCTAGACTCTATAAATAGACGATCCTAAACTCAGTTTTAGGTATGCAAGTGAATCCCTAAACCACCAAGTCGACCAAGAGATGAATAAAGGAGCCTAGAAGGTCAGAAAAGAGCCTCAAGATCATAGGAAAACTCTTGTAATCTTCGCGCAACCGAATACGCGTTCGATTAAGGTTTCTTTATTTTAATCGTTCATATATCAAACCGTGTGTATTTTTACAATGACTATCGGCTGATACCTTTAGGTATCAGCCATGTTTACGAAGATTTACATGTTTGGTTGTGTATCTTGATTGCTTAATTTACCATGATTGATGTTTATATTATAAATTTATATCATTGCGGGCTTAAGTATGCGACCTATCATTTCAAATGGTCCATCCCTACATATTTAATGCGTTGCAACTTCGGTGTTGTTTGGGCGTAGGCTAAGAGTCTGGGATAGCTCTCCATATTGCAATTTATATATCTAGAATCATAGGATCACAAATATTGACATATCCTTGCCTTTAGTTTAGTGAGCTTAGTTGAGCCATAAGGTGACCTTGGTATCAACGAGTACATTCTTATTCCATTGGTAAGGACTCGGACAGTGGACTACTAGTATATAAAGAGCCGTTAAGCAGTAAGTGGGTAAAGTCTCAATGAGCTAGGGTTTAGTAAGAGCACCATTATTAATCTCCTAAGATAGATTATAATCAACAAATGCTTACTTTATGCGGATGCGTCTAATTGTGACAGAATTAGCGTGTCTAGGTCTTAGGAAGAACTACCGCCTAAGTCTAGGAATGTGAATGCCCTTCGAGATAAATCAATCATTGCGCTAATAAACAAACCTATGTTTTATCGGGTTATTCATGGTTGATATGTTTTTTTACATTAGTGTTCTGTGACCGCTTCTCTATCGTTTGCTTGTCTTCTTGTATGTGTTTATTGCTTTACTTGTCATCAAAACCTTAGGTTAGATACACAAAATCGTGCCAGTCTCTCAGGCTGAAAACCCTCTTATTTCTAGTTTAGGTTTAACTTAGGTTTAATACAAATTAGATTAATTTAGTACTAACATAGATAACTAAAATACTGATAGAATTAGGATTAACGCTCTCGCTCTTAGTGATCGACACCCTACTTACCAACAAAACTACATCTTGACCGGGTACACTGCCCGTTAAAGTGTTGCTTTTAGGTATGGTCGGCATAAAATAAATAGTAAAACTAGATACATAATATAACACCTACACAACGACACATCACCGAATAATGTTTATCCTCCTAACAACGTTTACCCTCCAAACAATGCTTACCCTCCGAACGACAACCACCCTCCAAACAACGTTTACCCTCCCAATAATGTTTATCCTCAAACAACCTTTATCCTTCGAACAACGTCCACCCTTCAAACAATATTTATCCTTCAAACAACGTTTTTCCTCTGAACAACATTTACCCATAAAATAGCACCTACTTCCCTAATGGTACTTACCACCAAAATAAGCTTTACCCTTGTAATCACGTATGTCCCTCGGGGATGACATACCCCATGGGGCAGTATTATAGGCAAAATGTACCATGTTTAGACCCCTAAAGGGGAGGATATAGAGATAATACCAACAATCCTTCGCCACTAATAAGGTGGATTAAAGAATTCCAATTTACAGACGGTTTAAAAGTCCCTCCACACGTAGGATATTATGATGGAAAAAGAGACCTCAATAACTTCATACAAATTTTTGAAGGAGCAATGAGGATTGAAAAATAGGCAATTCCAGTGACATGCCACATGTTCATTTATATATTGAAGGAAACCGCAAGAATATGGTGGAACAGCCTTCCGAAGGGGGTGGTCAAAAATTATGAAGACCTAAAGAGGAGGTTCTGAACGCACTTCAAACAGCAAAAGAAGCAAACCAAAACTCATCTAGCCATCAATGGTATAAAAAGAAATGAGGGAGAGAGTGTCTAAGCTTTTATAACTTGGTACACAAATGAAACAGCCCACATAACCAGACTCAATGAAGATCAAAGAATCGCAGGCTTCATACATGGTGTCAAGATAAAGACTTTATCCCAAATATTATCCACTTCATAACAATAAGCAATAAGCCAAAACTAATAACCTAGAAAAAGGAGAAGAGAAAATGGAAGATGTATTAGAGAGAAGAAAAGAGTGGAGGGTCTTTACACATATGAAAACACACACACGGAATGACCAACCCCTCTCCATGCTATGGAGAGGGGTATTTATAGTCCAAGCCATAAGATGGCATTGAGATTTGATTACTTGGGCCAGGCTTGGCTTGTTGTTGGGCTTTGGCCCGAAACAAGGACAATATTAGCTTAAATATTAAGCCCCATAAACCGAACTAGCCTAATACACTTACAATGTATCAATTACAAGATGAACGATAACATTCTTGTTTGACTTATATAAAAATAAGGATAACAATCTCCCCTAATGTTGAGGTTATCTTGATTTAACTTTATCTTGCTCAATGTTGAAGTTATCTTGATTTGACTTTGTGCTTTGCCTTCTTCGATCTTGTCTTCGTCTTTTCTTATTTGTAATGGCTTTGTTCATTCATGCTTTTGTGATCTTGATCTTGAGCCTTTGTCTTGTAACTTTGAGTTCTTACGATCTTTAATCTTGCATTATCTCCTTGACTTGAATCATCTTGATTTGACTTTCTTGATTATCTTATGCTTTTGACCGACATGCTCATACTGATTACATTCTTGTTTAGTATCAACAATCTTGATGCTGAATGATTGACTTTGAAAGCTTGGGCATAAGCATGTGTCTATGAACCCGACTTCACTGGAACGAGGCTGCAACACCGACGTTTAGATCTGCATTTAAAGGTTAGTGATAAACAACATATATGGATGATATGTCTTTTTCATTCGTCGATTGAATGTTGCAATAACCACCGGTTCCTCATTTTACAGTATAAATATTATACCTGTGATCAGATAGGTTCAAAGAACCTTCTTGACAGGGTTTCGTGGCTGTACTAGCTTGTTCTCATTACCAGGATGTCTCAAAGCAAACAACACGGTATGAGTAAATTAGATAGTTACTATCTTTCTGATTAAGTTGTCAATTAATTTATTGGTCCAAATCGATATCAAGTTAGCACAAGCTCGATTCATATAGAATCTTGTAAGTCACCTATCGCAGAGCTGTTTGATGTTGACTCTAAGGATTTCCATTCGTCACTGTGAAACTAAAGAGTATCACTTTGAATGTTCTGGCAAGATCTCAAGGATAATGCTATGATCTTGGATACTAAATGTTGTAAATGATGAGCCAACAAATGTATTTACATATTGTTCCTAATGAGATTTTATATTGATGATCCTCTTCTTCTCTAACTCCGATTTGTCCACTTTGGTTTTAGTAAACGGAGGCTGGGTTACGGCCACCTATTCAATAGAAAAAAAAACAATAATCTCGGAGTGAAGAATGTCAATAGATAACGGTGATCATCCATGACAAATGAACAAGTATCTGTTGAAGAAACTTAAATGGTTAGAAGGGTTGTGTATGCATCCACTAGGTCCCATAGACGCTTTCTTCAATACCAATAATCATCTTTGTGATTCTAATAGATTATGTATTGACCTAGTTTCTGCCTAAATTATGTGGAGGGCTTCTTTCTTTTCACCCTTTATCCATAATTTTTTTTTCAGTCTTCAACCCATTCAATGTTTACCAAGTCGTCATTACCATTACCATGTTGTGATTGTTCCGGTGATGACTCATGTCTTAATCAACATTATTCCCTTTTCTCATTCATCTCTAAATCGTACCTAAGGACTTCTATTTTAACAATGAAATGTCCACGGGTAGATCCCTCCGGTTCTGGTTGAATCATAAGACTTATACCTAACCTTAACCACCTTATGACTTCATCGACGTTGTGAGTTAATTGGTTGTTTGGTATAGTGATCGAAACCATAAAACCTTGAAAATCAATCAAAGTGTTTGATAGAAATCAAGACGTTTAAACACTTTGAGAGTTTCATTCTTTTGAAATACTCCCTTTACACATGTGCATCGAGATTCCAAATTGTTTTGCATATGTGGGTAGAAGTTGTGCACTTAGAGTCTTAAAGATTACATTCTTCTAGATCACATTGTATCCTCTTATTTTAAATATAAAATCTTTTAATATTTGAAATACCAACTGATTAAAATGACATTTTGGTAAAAGCTTGTAGGGAGAAAAATGTATACATAGCATGAAATATGGAACATTTTCTGTTTGCTCCCCTTCAACAATATATGCGGGATACCACAGAATTGAAAGTTTGACATTACAAGGAAAAATTATATGACACCACAAATATGTTGAAAATGGAGTTAGATGCCTTGTTGAATAGTGTATATTGTGATTTGACATTGAAATACGACATTTTAATTTCACTAAATGTTTTTGGATACATAAAATAAACATTTATGAGATGTGCCCAAAATACATTAAAGGCATTGGTTTTTAAAGCTCCCACGCAAAAATTGATCTATTTATGAAAATGACATTTGTGAGATGATTGTACCAAGTGTTAAAACGATCTGAGGAAGGGAGTGTTAAACACACAATTTTACAAATACACATACATTATGAAAGAATACACAAATAATATAGTATATATTAGCAAGATACCACAAAAAGTATTTAAACAATTTGACATTGAAAGTGCTTTTTAAAAGTTGTGTTCAACGGTTTTAAAGGCCACATGCTAGAAGACTTCTCTTCTATTTGTAGTAGTAAACGCACTTATACGTACACTCCCCTAACATTTAAGACTGGGTTACAGTCTGAAGTAACTGTAAGCCATTGTCATGAGCTCGTAACTTTTGAAAGTTTTGTAAAGGAGCTCAAGACTCGAGAAAATTGACTTTCTCATTGACATGATAAGTTATCTTAAAAGATATAGTTATTCCTTACATTTGATCGAGTTTTGCACTAAAAGGTACATAAGTCATTAAGAAAATTAGAAAGGATATTGTTTTTAAAACGTTTGAACTCTTGCTCGAACTTCATTTACACACCCGTGTCAATGTTAATCGACATTTCTAGGTGTGTAAATGTTATCGATTCCAAGAGACATGTCGAGAAGATTCTTTTTGGTATTTTGAAAATTTTTGATTTTGTATTTTGCTTTTTAGATTTTCTATTTTTGTATTTTCTGTTTATATGTTTTATATTTTTTTATTTTCTTTTTTTAAAAATATTTATAAATCAAAATAAAGAGAAAAACAAAAATATTTATAAGTCAAAGTTTCCATCAGCAGTGACAGTTGTTGCTAGAGTTGAAGTAGATGAAGTTGAATCTGGTTGTTATTGATGTTTATTGGATGCATCAGCGGTAGTAACAACAGAAGACTTTGAAACAACTTGATTTTCTCCATTGAAATATTCGTCGAACAAAGGACCGAATAAACATTCCAACTCTATCATTGACGTCATGACTATCATATATGCTGTAGGAACTTCTGTTTACGCTGTGGTGTGAGGCTTGAACCATTTTGTTCAAACATCATTTGACATTGAGGTTTGAGGCTTGGGAACGTTTGTTCAAACCGGCATTAGACACTTCGAGTGCGAGCTTAAACGGGTTGTTGAAAACTCTTGTTCTTATGCATCAGTTTTGAATCCCCTAAGACTTTGTTCTAGCATATATCTCTTATAACAAAGCTATTCCATGTGACCATGGTCTCCCAGATATAATATTTTCTTTTATAAATGCATTGATTCTATCTTTATTGAAAGAAGTACCTGCAGTCAAATGAAGGGTTTGTTCCTTCTGAACAGTGATAGATGTACATGCACTTGAATCAAGAGTTTGTTTGCATTCATGAGGTTTAGTGATATCAGTATTGGAACCATGTGAGGGTTCACTGTCAACCTTTCCCGTGCAAGAGTCGAATATCTTTCCTGTAGGAACCCACCTAAGACCAACAGATTTGAAAATTCTACCTGTGGGTTTCCACCTAAGATCAGATCTAGGAGATATTTTCTCATACATAGCGGAAGACTTATTGGGAGAAAACCTATGTCCTGTAAAGATCTGCCTACTAGGTTTCGGAGTATGACTCTTCTGATCTATGGGTTTGCAACTGTTTCTAGTCTTATGGGATTGAATCTTAGCACGTGAATTCACCTCTTTCAGGAATTTTGTTATACAAGCATCATGATTTGCATTAAAAACACATTTCTGACATGTAGAACAAACAAAGTGTTTGGAGTCCCAAAAAAACCCAGAATTCCTAGAGTGTTCTGCTACGAGAACAGTTGTAATTGTTACGCAACTACTCTTTGAAGTAGGTAAATATATAGTCTCTACATTCGTGCTCCTAGGTTTTGGTTTGCTACCATTAGTAGTATTTTGTAATCTAGCAGAAGGCATTACACTAGATTTTAAATTCCTGTCTTTTTGTGTCTTTTACTTAGCTTTCTCTAGATAGTGATTATGAACCATGTCATTTGAACTAAATCTTGGCATGTTCTTAGAACTATCTCTAGATTCGCTAGAAGCAATCGCGTGATCAGGTTTTGCAAAATCATATTCTCTTCCTTTAGGCAAATAATATTGAGTGACTGGTTTTGACAAATCGTTTTTCACATCAACTTGGGAGGCAAAACATGGTTTTGAAATTTTAGGTCATTCAAATTTAAACGCAGTCAGTTGTCTAACAACTGATTGGTTTCTGAGTGGTTGTAAAACCGGTTTCCCCAAGACTGATGGTTTTGCAAACTTAGTATCCACACTTTTTCTTTTTAACTTTCTTAATTCATTTTTCAAAACAGCAATTGCAATTTTTTTTTCCTGAATTTGAGCTTTTAAATTAGCATTTTCAGTAGACTTATTGTTCAGTTAGACAATTAGAGAGTCAATATGGTCTTTGGTCTGAACTCGTTTCTTTTTGATAGAATCATAAAGATCTTTGTAAGTCTGTTTCAAATGGTCATTTTTCTTATGTAGATGCTTATTTTCTATAAGTAATTTAGCCACACTATGTTCTAATTCGATGTTTATTGTTTCAATTTCATCTATGTCATATTTAATCTTGGCTTCATTACTTTTTTCTTTTAAAAATTGACCATGTTGCCTGATTTTAAAGATTGATTTTGATATTTAAGTTCAAGAGCAATACAATGTGCTTCCATTCTTGAAAAATCTTTTTGAAATTGGGCAACGGTCTTTTTGAGACAAATATATTCAGACTTGAGAGATTGGTTTGAAAATTCAGTTGTCTGGTTATCAAGTGATGGATTAAGCATAGGACTTTTATCTTGACATTGTTCAGCATCTTGGTCAATCCTTCCTTCATTATTGAATTTGGGTTACTTAGCATGTGTTGTTCTTGAGCAAATACATTACATTCAGCAGTCAATTATACCTCATCCATTGGCTATTCATCATATATGGGTTTGATATTTGCATCATCAGCATCTGCATCATTCCCTGACCTGCTACTTGTATCCTGCTTTCTAGATTGTGTCCCGCTGCTCTTTTTGACAACCAAACTAGCATCCAATGCTTTTCCAAAATCAACCTTACTCTCTTACTTCTGCATCTATCTTTTATTCACCCTTCTATCATATTGTCTTTGATGATGTGTTCTTTCAGCAATGGACTTCTTTACATTACTCATGTGTTGAAGTAATGTTTCTCTAAACTGTTTAACTTCGATTCCAGTGTATTCAACAAAGTACTTGTCTGTCATTTGATTGTCATAATCCAAAGTAAACTGCGAATTAATGAACTTCTTAAACTGTCTGTTGATCACCCAAAAGGCTGCCATGGATCCTTCTTCTTGAAATTCATATTTGTCAAGTTGCTTTTGTGGTTGATCTACGTGGAGGAACATCGTACTTGTGAAAGTATCATCATCTTGACCAAAGAGTAACATAAATGCTCGTTTGAATCCATGTTCGATACGAGTTCCTTTTAAGTCTTCTTTAGAAAGAACCTGAAGGTATAAATGAAAAGAACGAAAATATGCCATGCATCTCTCTTTTGCTTTTGACATTTTATATTTTATTGCTTGCACATTTTTTGTTTCTGAACTCAAAGAAAACGTTTCTTTCATTTCTATTTATATGATTTGTTTCTAGAGAGATGAATACGGATCTTAAGTAGATAAAATGATTTGTTGTGGTTTGTTATTCTAAAAAATCATTATTGACGTTAAAGTACTTAAGAATAATTAATGATTATTAGAAAATTTGAAATAAGGACTAAAAAGGATTACAACTAAAGGTTAAGTAAAAACAATTTTGAAAAGAAAGAAAGAAAAAAAACAAAAATTAAAGTGAAAAAGTTTTGAAAAATAAAGGTTAAAATTAAAAATGTTGTAAAACTTAAAATTAAAGGTGTAAAAGTGTTTAAAAACTAAAGGCTAAAAGTGAAAATGTTTGTTAATTAAGAGTTAAAAATGAAAATTTAAAAACAAGTTGAACCTATATTTGTGAACCTACCAAAATGGATTTGAATCATTATTATACTTGAACCTTTTCAAATTAATAAACCCTTTTAAAAAGCTTTGAATTGAACTTTATAATTACTAGTTCATGTTGACGTATGCATGAAAGATTGAAAAGATCTTCTTATTCCTATGAAACGTGACGTAGGGTTGTAGGATTACAAGTTTCGATTCAGGATTATTTAACAAAAATGAGGCACTATATGATAATGTATGAATGATTGCGATTCTAATGATATACATTATAAGACCTACGAATGACGAAACTTGAAATCCGAAAAACCTGAAACAAGCTCAAACCGCATATGTCAAACCGTATATTAGTTTGGACAAACCGCAGTTTTGGAGTTATATCAAACCGCATAAAACTTGCAATCAAACCACACTTTATATGGAACCAAACCGCAGATTTAGTTTATCAAACCACACATTTAAGTTGAGCTCATTCCGCATAATATGATCAAACCGCACAATTTGAAACCAAACCACACAATTATTTATATCAAACTGCACCTTAAATGGACCAAACTATAGGTTTTGGTCAAATTGCAGAATTATGAATCAAACCGCACTTTTAGTTAGATCAAACCGTAGGTTTTTCGGGTCAAACCGCATAAACTTTGCCAAACCGCACCCAGCTAAACCGCATATTTTTTCAAAAAAAAATGGTAATATTTAACTTTGAAAAATAAGCTATGAAAATAAGCAGTATGGAAGCTAGACTGGTTATATATATAAAAGTGCAAACCAATTTTGAAGAAGAAGCTTAAAACCTTAATAAGCTTGAAATAAGCCAAAACCTCAAAGTAAGCCTAGAATAATAAGCTTGCGAGAAGCTGTTCTAGACCAAATAAGCCACATATTATTTTTGTAGAGGGGTTAATACACAAAAAAGTTACTAAAGTTTGGCCAAATGTAAAGAAAAGAAGCAAAATAAGCTGAGTGAAAAGAAGCTCAACAACTAACAAAGTATATCAAAGAAAACTAAGCCACGTGAATATTGTTTAAAGCAGTAACATTATGCAAAAAGTAACTAATAATCGGTGACAATTATAAGCCCATAAGAAGGTTTCAAGAGAAACTATTTTAAAGCCTAAAATGAAAAAAGAAGCTATGAAAAGAAAATAAATAGAAGGAAAAAATAAGCTGAGTGGAAATAAGCCCTAATAAGCTATACGAAATAAGCTTAAACAACCACAAAAATAATCACTAAATCCACTCGTGGCTCATGATACCAAATGTTATCCCAAATATTATCCACTTCACAGCAATAAGCAATAAGCCTAAACTAATAAGATAGAAAAGAGAGAAGAGAAAATGGAAGATGTATTAGAGAGAAGAAAAGAGTAAAGGGTCTTTACACATATGAAAACATACACATGGAATGACCAACCCCCTCTCCATATGGAGAGGGGTATTTATAGTCCAAGCCATAAGATGGCGTTGGGCTTTGCTTACTTGGGTCGGGCTTGGCTTGTTGTTGGGCTTTGGCCCAAAACAAGGACATGGTTAGCTTAAATTCCAAGCCCGTTAAACCCGACTAGCCTATTAAAATACAAGACTATTAATTACAAGATGACCGATAACATTATTGTTTGACTTATATAAAAATAAGACAAACAGACGCTGGTAAATTTTTTGTCTATGGATCTTCTTGAAAGCTACGATGGCTTAATAGAAAAAGTATATTCCTGGTTGCAAGCAGAGGAAACTGCCTCGGAAGGAAAACCGATCACGTTCGCGGATAGAAACGCGGGGGAAAAGCCTTTAAAATGAAGACCATGGGAAGGCCCCGAGAAGAATATGTTTCGCGTCATTTGCGACCATGAATGATTTGACGAAAGTTGCCCACTGTGGGTAAATTTCGTCGGCTAAGTAATACCCCTTTTCAAAGCCGACACCATTTACCACAAACGAAGCTGATGCGGTAGTCGTAGGACTTCAACAAAAAGTTTTACAACCCCCTAGGCAGAGTACCTAACCGTTGTAGTAGTAGTAGTATAGGCAAGACTCGGGGGTTGTTATCGTTCTCTAACGAAATAGGTTGGGAAGGCTTGATCACGCTCCAACAGAATTCTAGGGGTTAAGAGGAGATTATTTTTGTGTTATATTTTGTGAAAGCAAATAAATCTATGGTTTGAGAGGTTGGTTTGTTTAACTATTAACTAAACTAATATCTAATCTACTGGTGATAACTTTATGATAATTAAATGTATCTACTTAATCATCATGCATTACTTATCAGATTGCTTCTTCTAATCATGTTGCCTTGTCACACTTGTGATGATTTGTGTAAGTATTTCCTAGGTCATGAACGGATTACATGAACCC
>BQNB010005932.1:3472-39185 GCA_026074375.1 Tanacetum coccineum
GCTTTGCTTATTGTTGGTTTTGTGTTGTTTTTGTATTTATGAATGTGTTAAAAGAAGTTAGAAACAAATATCTAAAGCCTACAATTGTTGTTTCAAGTTTTTGCTAAAACTGTCATAAATTGTTAAGTTTTTGAAAAATTTGAGAAATTGCTTTTTCAAATGCTTATTGTGGCTTATCCTGAATTTCAAACTCTCTTTTGATTGTTGATTCTTGTTCTTTGAGGTCTAAAGTTAATCTGTTTATAGGTTAAAAGTCCATAAAGATTTGTTTGTGTGCTTATTTTTAAGCTCAAAAGTGTGGTTTTGTTAAGATTGCAAAAGTTAGCAAAAATTTGTCGTTGAATCAGTGCGAGATAGCCTTTTCATGAAGATTTTTAAGTGCTTATTTGAATTTCAAAATGCTTTTTCATTGTTGCTTATTGTAGCTTTTTGGACATTCTTCTTAGTGGTATAAGTCACTAAGCCATAAGGATCCTTTTGCTAGCTTATTTTTAAGCTAAAAAAGTCCCTCTTGACCTTTTGGCTTAACAGTTTTGGCGAAAAAGGTATTTGCTTATTTAGGCTTATTAGCTTATTGCTTTTGCTTATTATAGGTTTAGTTTAGCTTATTAGATTAGATTAAGCCCATTTTAGCTTATAGGTTTAGTTTAGCTTATTATAGGTTTAGTTTAACTTATTATAGGTTTAGTTTAGCTTATTATAGGTTTAGTTTAGCTTATTATAGGTTTAGTTTAGCTTATTATAGGTTTAGTTATAGCTTATTCTAGTTGCTTATTTGATTGTGCTTTGCTTATTGTTGGTTTTGTGTTGTTTTTGTATTTATGAATGTGTTAAAAGAAGTTAGAAACAAATATCTAAAGCCTGCAATTGTTGTTTCAAGTTTTTGCCAAAACTATCATAAATTGTTAAGTTTTTGAAAAATTTGAGAAATTGATTTTTCAAATGCTTATTGTGGCTTATCCTGAATTTCAAACTCTCTTTTGATTGTTGATTCGTGTTCATTGAGGTCTAAAGTTAATATGTTTGTAGGTTAAAAGTCCATAAGGATCTGTTTGTGTGCTTATTTTTAAGCTCAAAAGTGCGTGTAGATTTTGTTAAATTTGTAAAAGTTTAGCAAAAATTTGTCAAGTGTTGAATCAGTCTGTGATGATAGCACCATATCAACGAAGTCATTTATAAGTTCTTATTTGAATTTCAAAAAATAGCTTCTTTCTCATGTGTCTTGACTCTACATGTATGCTTTAGAGCACATTCTTCTTATGTGCGTGCGTAAAGAGCCACTAAGCCATAAATCCTTTTGCTACTTATTTTTAAGCTAAAAAATGTCCCCTCTGGCCTTTTGGCTTAACAGCATTTGAGCAAAATGTATTTAGCCCTTAATAGCTTATTAGCTATTGCTTTTGGCAATATTCTAGGTTTAGTTTAGCTTATTAAGTTAAATTAAGCCCATTTTAGCTTATTTCTCTTTAATTTAGCAGCTTATTTGAGCATCATATTCGCTATTAGCTAAAATTTCTAAGTTTTATAGCATTTTGATTAAAATCCCATTCTTAGCTTATTGTAGTTTGCTTATATTTGTTCCCTGAAGAGCTATTAGATATCCTTTATCTTGTCTAGCTCATATTTTAAGTTTTCATTAGCTTATTAATGCTTAATTTGCCAAAAACATCTAGCATATCTTCTTTCTTAGCTAAGGAAGTTTAGGCTTATCTTCGTTTTACAAGCTTAATTGTGCTTATTATTTGGTTTTATAAAAAACAAATTGATTTTACAAAAATTTGCTTATTTTTAAATTAACACCCTCTAAAAATTGTAAAAAAAATTGCATGTAAAAAACATTTGGGAATGGGAGGGAAGTCAAGGGTGAGCAGGTCTCGAACCACTCATGTTGAATCCTGATCATTTAGTATAGATTAGCTTATAGATATTTAGCTTTAAGCTTTTTCTAGTTATAATCATTGTTAGCTTTAATTCATTTAATTCTGTCAAAAATAGTAGTTTAAGCCTTATAGAGTAACTAGCTTAAATTCACACATAAGCTATAGGTTCTATAGCTTAAACAGTTCAAGTAGGATAAAATTAGAATATGTAGATAAAAAGTTAAAGCTGATTTAGTTTTTGAATAGGTTTAAAGTGAATTTAGCTTTGACAGATTTTCCTAAGGTAGTGTTTGGTATAAGGTGTGTTTGACTCTTAAAGTCAACATTACCTTGTCAAAACTTTTCATTAAGTTGAGTTAGGCTTTAATATCAAGTTTAAAACAGTTTTTAAAAGCTAGTTATTTGAATTACAAAATTTTGAGCTTAATAAGCTTAATTTTGCACCAGGACAGAATTAGTGATCAAACACTTTTAGTGAAAAGAGATTTAACACAAGTTTAGGGCACAATCTTAGTTAATATAGGTTTTAATACATGAATTGAGTTAGTTTACAAGGTTCTAAAGTGATACCTAAACCTGCACTAGTAATCTTAGCCATTTGCATCAGCAACAACAGTGTTAACTGTTGTTGTTACTCCATTTTCTCATTGTCTTTGAGCATTCAAAAATAGATATTAGATTTTAGAATTTAGAATAATTTTAGAATTCCATTAGCTTAATTCATTTCATCATTTAGATTTCAATTTTAAGCATTTTAACTAGCTTATTTTCCCTGTCTAAAGTACTTAATCAGCTTATGTGAATCTCAGTTTATTACCATTTGAGTTTGCATTCCTATTTGATATATTTGAAATCCTTTTAGCTAGGTTGATTTTAGATAATTAGGTTAGCTTATTTCCAAAATCTAAGCACCTAAGGTCCAAAAATAAGTTTTTTAGCTTAAGTGAAAAAAGCTCTAAAAACTGTTTCAATAGACTTTGCACTTTTTCATCCTAATTTTCTTTCTAAATTTGTTAAGAACAGGTTAATTTTAGCTTAATTCCATTTAGTACACATTTTAAGCTACAAATAGCATCTTCTGTTTTGCATTTTCATTTAGTAATAAGCTCAAAATAAGCCAAATTCCAAATCTCTTTTTAAACAAGCACTTTCTGTAACAGATTCACATTTGCTTATTTTCTGGCTTATTCTTTTATTAAAAGTTAGAAGTGCTTTCATTAAAGTTGTTAGGAATAAGCTAAACTACAACTTTGTAGTTTTAAGATTTTTCTGAAAACCATTTTTTCAATAAGCAAAATAAGCTGATATCGTAGGGTCTGTTTGGTAATTTTCTTAAGTTTTCAGTTACGTTCTACTATAGTAGTAAAATTGTTCTACTTACTCGCCAACCCCGTAGTTTCAATTCTTTCAGATTCTACCCTGACTTAAGTAAGAAATAAATAAAGAATTAATATTAGTTTTAGTTTTAATAAAATTAGGTTAAGTTTAATTACACACATTAGGTTGTCAATTGGGTTTTTAAATTGGGCTTTTGTCATATATTTTTCTGCACCTTTTAGAATTTAAAAACCATTTTTTCTAATATTTTTTTTATTAAAGTGAATTTTCTAGAAATAAAAATAGAATATTATTGATTACTTTTTCTTAGATAATATCATAAAAAAAAAGAAAAATAGTTGAAAAAATTAAAATTCGTTTTGGCATTAATTTCTTTTAAATCCTAGTATTATTAGAAAAATATCAAGAAAAATTTTAGTGTTAATTTTTAGAAAAAAGTTTATTTTGTTAATTCATTAAGATCTTTAGAAAAATCATGAAAAATTAGAAATACATAAAAATTCTAATTCTTTTCCCTAAATTTTTTCATTGTAAACTTGTGATTTTTATAGGTATAAAAGTTTGATAAAGAGTCGTAGCTTTAGTTTTAAATTTCATTTTAGCCCGCGTTTAATACGTTTTTGTCATTTAATTTTCGTAGCTAGTTAATTGTTTTTCCAATTCTTGTTATAAATTTGTAGTGAGATCACAAAGTGAAATATCCTTTACTATTCTATAACTCGAATCCCGAATATTCCTAAATCTCAATTCACGATTCTCTGCTTCTGCACCAGACCACCCAGAAAAAAAATACTACCAAATGAAAATATACGAATTGTGGTTTTCTTTTATGTGAGATTTTACCTTATATTTCTCTTGTTGAGAAGTATTTTGGACAAGAATTCTTTACGAAATATACTATAATTTATATACATTTTGACTACCAACCAGCAACGTTATTCGTGACAATATTCAAGAGTACGTCTCCTAAGCCGCCGCAGCTAACTACAACTAAGGAAATACCAGTTACCGAGCCTCGATTGCTAATCAAATTCGACCTCCCATTTTCATCCCGTTCCGAACCTTGAAATAACCAAAATCGTTACAAACAATCTCAGGGAATTAATTACAACCAAACGCCAATTTAAGTGACCGCTCCCATCCACAGAATATCTCACTCACACCCACACAGGTTCCAACTCAAGCTCGTCAACCCCACATCTCTCAAGACACCGTCTCTCGCACAACACACACACCTGACTCCAGAGCTACAAAATCACACGCTCTTTGAAGCTGCAAACCGCGCTGCGCCAAAAACTTGGCAAAAGAAAGGACCAAGTTTACAGATATGCTGTTCATATTTCGTGAATTCCAATACTGCTTCTACTTCAGGTTCAGGACAACTCCCTAGTAATACCATTACTAACCCGAAGGTAGATTTGAAGGGTATTACCACCCCGAAGCGGTGTGCTTAATCAAAGACCTATGATTCCTACTAACTCTCCTTCTCCTCCTAAATAGTGAACATAAACCCGAGGTGACAAAGGACAACGGTGCTCATATAATAAAGGAAGTACCAAAACGTCCACCTCTGGTTGTCCAAGAATCAACCCCAGATACCAAGTCTGAGCCCGTTTTGCGCCATAGTGCTCCGATGCCTAACCAGAAATCATCAATTCCATATCCTTCGAGACGTAATGATGAAAGGCGCCGTGAAAAAGCTAAACGGGAACTAATAGAGAAATTCTATGAAATCATTTAAGATTTGAGTGTCCGATATCAGCCTCACATGCCTTTGAATTCTTAGGCCAAAAAGTTGCTCGAATCTTAAAGCTTAATTGGAAACAGAAGAAAAATTAACTAACATTAAATGGCTATAACTCCGTAAATGAGCAAAGCACAGCGGTCATTGCCTCAACAATTTACCTGATAAATGTGGGACAAACCAAACAACCGCAATTTTCTCAACCGTGAGATTTCCCTGAAATGGATTAGTGCTTAAGCCTTTGGCCTAATCTTGGCGCTAGCATAAATCTTATGCAAGTATCCGTGTGAAAAGTTTGTTCTCTCCAGATCTCACTCCTACTTGTATGAACTACTCTTGAACTTGCGGACCGTTTCGATCACCCAACCACCGATCGTACGCCGAAATGATCCTACCGTAAATGTAGCGAAAATTAATTTCCAATTCCCAACCAATTTCCCCGAAGCCCGACTTTGTATTCGTAGACTTTATGCCCGACCCCCTCCCGCCTGACTTCCTTCCTAATTCCCCTTTATCTTTTTTTGTGAGAATCCTTTACCTTTCTAAAAAATAAAAAAAACCAAACCGGCTTTAACGGGTATATGCTTTGATGAAATTTGGATAAACTGAAGGGAGAATTATAAATTAAAAAAACAACTCTTAACTCTTAAACATAAAACGATTGCTTCCTCCGTAGTTGGAAAAGAAGAAGACGTAACAAAAATTTATAATGCTTAGGACTTGAAAATAATCTTGGGTGTTGATAAAGGCCAAACTGTGTTAGAGAGACGGGTGTGTTTGAATGAGTTACTTGGAGGAGACAAGGCAGGTGTTACCGGGAGACTGGAAACTGGGGGGGGGGGGACTCCTCATAAAGCGGGGACTACTCCTCTTATTACGATGATAGCCGGCGAACCGAGATCGGATGATCGAGTGGGGAAATGTTCGAATGTGAGGAGTATTCTCAAAGAAAGTCTCGTTTCTCTCGATGTGATCGCGAGTGCAATTCCCACTCTGGTGTATGGGGACCAGTCGTTTCAACCCGTCGCCCGACTCTCACTCCCTTTGGGTTAGTGATTTTCGTCAAAGAAGTTGTTGCTTTCCTTGCTCTCGAAGAAGATCAACTTCACCAGAATTGATGACATCTTACTAGACCCGAAGGGGATATTCTTCTTCTTGAATCATTTCTCAAGTGATGATTCATCATTACCATTTCGCTTACCCCATCACACCAGCCCACTCAGGAATTATTTACACTGATAAATCAAAAGAGAACTTAAAGTTTGTAAGCTAAGAACTGATTAAATCGTCAATTGATGAACCTCCATGGTCAAACACAGACTTACCTCCTCATCTCCATCTCGATAAAGCATTTTTAGAAAGGTGACACAATCCTGTCAGGAATTTGCTAAAGACTTGAGTGACGAGGAAAAAGCCGCTCTCATAAAGGTTTTGAATCACAATAGACATCCATCGATTGAAACTCTCTGACATCAAGGGTATACCCGGATTTTTTGTACTCACAAGAGTTCTTTATGGAAGAGTACTACAAATCGGCGGTTCAACTACTACCAAGACTATGGTGAACCAAAGATCCCACGATTTCCATAAAAAAGGAGGTTGAAAACTTCTTGAACCAAATAATTTACCCTGATCTCGGATAGCCTGGGGTAACCCCGTTCAATTGCTACCTACAAAAAGGTGACTTTACCGTTGTTGAAAATGGTGAAAATGAGTTAATTCTGACTCAATTAGTTACGAGTTGGCGTGTATGCATTGACTACCGAGAGTTAAATGAAGCCACCCGTAAAGACCACTTTCCACTACCATTTATGGATCAAATGCTTAAGAGATTAGCGGGAAACAAATACTATTGTTTTCTCGATGGTTTCTCGGGTTACTTTCAAATTCCCATCGACCCTCATGATCAAGAAAAGACAACATTCACGTGTCCTTATGGAACGTTCGCCTACCGTCGCATGCCTTTTGGCTTATGTAATGCACCAGGCACATTCCAAAGGTGTATGATGGCTATCTTTCATGATATGATCGAAAAAACGATGGAAGTATTCATGGACGACTTTTTGGTCTTTGGGAATTCATTCGAAAATTGCCTCTCTCGTGTAGACAAGATGCTTCAAAGGTGTGAAGACACCAATCTTTGTCTTAATTGGGAAAAGAGTCATTTCATGGTTAAGGAAGGCATTGTCCTTGGCCATAAGATTTCCAAAAATGGGATTGAGGTTGATAAAGCCAATGTCGATGTGATTGCTAAGTTACATCATCCCACCACCGTTAAGGGTGTTTGGAATTTTCTCGGTCATGTCGGTTTCTACCGACGATTCATTAAGGATTTTTCTAAAATTTCCCGACCGATGACTCATCTCCTTAAGAAAAATACTCCGTTCATCTTCTCCAATGAATGTATTCAAGCTTTTGAAACGTTAAAGAAAAAACTTACCGAAGCTCCAATCTTGATTGCCCCGGACTGGGACCTACCTTTTGAGCTTGGGGCAAAGTCATGAAAAACACTTTAGGCCTATACACTATGCTAGTTAAACAATGAACGATGCGGAATCGCATTACACCACGACGGAGAATGAAATGTTAGTCGTGGTGTATGCCTTATAAAAATTCTGGTCTTACCTCGTCTTGAACAAAAGCATAGTGTATACGAATCACTCCGCCCTAAAATATCTCTTTGCTAAAAAAGATTCCAAGGCGAGATTGCTCCGGTGGGTTCTCCTCCTTCAAGAGTTCACATTTAAAGTAATTGACACAAAAGGAGCAGAGAATCTCGCGGTCGATCATCTTTCCCGATTAGAAAATCCGTATGAAAATGTGCTCGACCCAAAGGAGGTAAATGAAAAGTTTCCTCTTGAGACACTTAATTAGGTAACTTTTCGTGGTGACTCAAGTACCTTGTGGTTTGCCGATTATGCTAATTACCACGCGGGGAATTTCATTGTTAAAGGGATGTCGTCCCAACAAAAGAACAAGTTTTTCAAGGATGTTAAACATTACTTTTGGGACGACCCCTATTTGTTCAAAATGTGTGCGGATCAAATGATCCGGTGGTGTGTTGCAAGCCAAGAAGTTGTTGACATCCTCACAGCTTGCCATTGTGGACCCACCGGGGGACATTATGGTGCCAACTACACCACCAAAAAGGTTTTTGACTCAGGATTTTATTGGCCCACGATTTACCGAGATGCCCATGACTTGGTCACCCGATGTGACACTTGTCAGCGTCAAGGAAAAATTTCGCAACGTGATGAAATGCCTTAAAATTACATCCAAGTTTGCAAAATCTTTGACGTATGGGGCATCAATTTCATGGGGTCGTTCCCGTCTTCAGGAGGGAACAAATATATACTCATGGCTATCGACTATTTGTCAAAATGGGTCAAAGCGAAAGCGCTCCCCACCAACGACGCCCGAGTTGTTTGTAAATTTCTTAAATCTCTCTTCGCCCGATTCGGTGCCCCTCGTGCTATCATAAGTGATCGCGGAACCCATTTTTGCAATTACCAGTTTGCAAAGGTCATGCTTAAATATGGATTCACTCACTGTCTCTCCACCGCGTATCACCCACAAACAAGTGGGCAAGTTGAGGTATCCAATCGTGGCTTAAAACGAATTCTTGAAAGGAACATAGGCGAGAACTGTGCATCTTGGTCGGATAAACTAGATGATGCACTTTGGGCCTTCTGTACAGCTTACAAAACACCCATTGGGTGTACCCTATACAAGCTCGTATACAGAAAGGCATGTCATCTACCGATCGAGCTCGAGCACAAAGCCTACTGGGCCTTGAAGCATGCTAACTTTGACCTTGAGACCGCGGATGATCACCGTAAAGTTTAACTCAATGAACTAAATGAACTTCGTGATCATGCCTATGACAACTCTTTAATCTATAAAGAGAAAACAAAGAGGATCCATGACTCAAAGATCAAAAATAGCGTTTTCAAAGTCAGTGATCAAGTCCTCCTCTTTAACTCTAGATTGAAGATGTTCTCGAGCAAGTTAAAATCCCATTGGTTTGGATCGTTCACCATTACCTAAGTCTTTCCATATGGCATCGTTGAGTTATCCTAAAACCCCGGGCCAAATTTCAAGGTGAACGGTTATCGAATTAAACACTACTTTGGAGAGGACATACCAAAATTGGTTGTCTCGGATCTCTAAACCTTCCCAAGGTCAAATGAATTCGGGGATTGGGTCAAGCTTAGTGACCCTAAACAAGCGCTTCGTGGGAGGCACCCCATGCTTATCTTAGTTATTTTATGTAGTAATGAATAAGTGTTTTTGTTGTGAGAGGCTTGCCTCTTTCCTTTCTCGTTTTAAATTATGTTGATTTAACCATCAATCAACAAAATTTGTCTCATAGGCATTCTTTGTTTTACCGCCAAAGATCATTGTCGTTTTTCGCAAATAGTTGGTTGCAAAATTGTCGCTCCTACCTAAAGGCAAAGCAAGCCATGACGTAAAAAAAGTCATGCAAAAGAGGAAGCTGTAAGCAATAAACAACTATGCCGCTAAATACAATTATGATTCGGTTCCGACAAACAACAAAGAAGATGATAGAAGAAAATAAGAAGTAACTTTCAACATATGTTGCAGTTTGTCCATTCAAATTCTTTCGTTCAAACTGTGGAGGAGTATTAGATATGTTAGTTGGCTCAAACCTAATAATGGTTTGGGTCCATTAGGTTTAGGGTTTGGATTATGTTACTTATTATCAAACTTTTGTATTTAGTATAAATACATATATGTTGTCTCATATATAATACATTTAATCTATAAAACTTATCATTTGTTATTTTAATACACTCAATCTATAAAAATCATCATTTGTTATTTTAATATTTCGTTTTGGAGCAAAAAAAAAAGAAGTGGAGTTTATCCCGATGTTTATAAACACTAGTCAACCAAGTGTATGCACACAATTTATAGCTGATCGAAAAGATGTAACATGTATTAGAATTTTTTATTTGTAAGATATTGTATACAGATATATTATTGATTTTGTTTTGTGATTACATAATGAGTATTGACTATGTATTTATACTAAATACATAGCTTAATAAACAAGCAATGCAAACTCTAAACATAATGTACCTAAACCCACGATTAGGTTTGGGCCGAATAACCTAAACATCTAATACTCCCCCCAATTTGAACGGCAGACTTTGAAACGGACAAACTGGAACATATGTTGAAAACCGCTTCTTCTTATTTTCTTCTATCATCTTCTTTGTTCTTTGTTGGAACGGAAGCATAACTGTATTTAGCGGCATAGTTGTTTATCGCGTGCGGCTTCCTCCTTTGCGTGACGTATTTTTTACGTCATGGCTTACTTTGCCTTTAGGTAGGAGCAACCATTTTACGACTAACTATTTGCGAAAAACGACAATAATCTCCGGCGATAAAACAAAGAGTAATGTTGATGACACATATTTTGTTGATTGATGGCTAAATCAACATATATGAGAAGTGTTATGATGGCTAGAGTTTTTGATTTTCTAGGGTTTTTTATTTGGATTTAATAAAAAGACTACTAAAACACGAAATTATAAAGTGAAAGAAAGTAAATAGGTCGGGATCCCTCTGAATCATCGACGAGTAGCCGATGACCGAAGGACAACTATTTTGTGGTGGGTTGAACCTAAATCTCCGATACCATGTAAGATATTGAATAAAGATATATTATTGATTGTGTTTTGTGATTACATAAAGAGGATTGACTATGTATTTATAATAAATACATAGCTTAATAAATAAGCAATGCAAACCCTAAACATAATAGACCCAAACCCACGATTTAGTTTGGGCCGAATAACCTAGCCATCTAATATTATTTAGAACCGGAAATTCCTTAATTAGAACAAACCCACCAGTTTGTTTTATTTTAAATCTATACTCTCTAATAAAATAAGGTTTTGCACAACTCCTTTAAGCACAAAAATTAAATGCCACCATTAAAACAATTCCATAAATAAACCATTGTACAATAGCCTAATGCACTACTCTTTTATTCGAATCAGTTACAACTCCTACTCTAATACAATCTTCCTTTACACGCTAACCTGTTATTTTTGTTAAGTATTAACCCCAAAACAACTGTTTCGTTCATCTCTTTCCGATTCAAAATACATACCATAATTGCAATGTATTCAACCGATTCCTACTTTGTTAATATTTTGAATCTCAATCGATTCAAGTCGACTCTTTTATCGATTCTCTATCATTTCTTTTCAAAATGTTATTCCTTGATATTAGCATGATCATTTTTCTTTTGGTTTTGCAGATTTAATTCAAGATAAAAAGAGATAATATTCTATTAAGCGTTTGTAAGTTTTTAATTTTTTATTGATTTTTTTTAGTTTGATGTGTTAATTTGATGCTTATAAATTTTTATTTGATTAATAATTTATATTGGTTCATTCTACAAATTTTGTGAAGCAAGATAAAAAGGGGATAACAATTCAAGATTTGAGTAAGGCGAAGTTGTTATGTTTATTTGTTGAACACCAACTGTTCGATAAAATGTAAACCTTTTTAGTATGTAATTAGTTATGTATGTTGTATCAAAAACTAAAAGATTGAACTTCATTTTCAATTATATTAGCATTACTCAAACATTGAATATTTCTTTAACATGTATGTACCAGGAAATGTACACGAAGAACGAAAGTGGTACTTGCTTAATTCAAGTATATATTTGGCTGGACTCGATAGTCCTTGACGTTATGGTAAGTATGTTATTATGTGCTTCTTTACAAGTTTTATAGGGAGACGTGATTGGTTTGCAGGAAGAGGTTCACATAGTTAATTTTGGTTCTTTGATTTTGTTCAAAGGGTGACGAGAATGTTTAGGTTGCTCTTCTGGCTTATCCGGTGTTGGTGGCTTCTAATATTCTTTTGTACCATGTACAATTTCTTCTCAATTAACCTACACGTTATCCAGAGTTCTTTCTTATAGGAATATATAGGTTGTTTGGTAATGCGTACCAGGTTAATTACGTTTTGGTTGGCTTGGATTTTTATGAAAACAGGCTATATGTGATTTTTTATTTGAATAACTACTTTTAATGGATGTTTGGATTTGATTATTAAAGTGATTACAAGAGCTTTTTGGTTCAGAATATAGATGATCATGATATCAACAATTATTAGTATTTCAATGCATTGTTGACAGTTAACTTCGATTTATCACAGGTAAGTGGTAAACAATTTGGCCCATCAAACCAGAATTAGAAAAGAAGAACTCAAATTAAATGGGACAATTGATTGATTATATGTTTTTTTTGCAAATCAAACCAACACATAAACGCCTAACACCTACTCAAACTGAATTTGAGTATGGTTACTTCTATAGGAACATTGCAGCAACATACTTCCATGACAGCAGCAAGAAAAAAAATCCCTTTGCCGGTTGGTATATCCTTAAAGTCTCATTTGTCCTTTTCTTGCAAGCACATTCTTCACATCAAATTTTGGTTTGGATTATGGATTACAGGGCACGTTCAAGACTAAAATACAACCGGGCGAAATGGTAAAAACAGACAATGTAACGAGAATGCGGATGGTGTCCTGGTCAACTTAAACTCAGAATTCAGTAAGGCGTAATTAATACTTAAAGATTGTCATTGTACCATTTTCCTACTGAGTTATGGGATGTCAATGTTATTTACCCTTTTCTCTGATGCAGGATGAGAAAAAAACAGCTATGTCGGTTTTCTAATGATGGAACAAAACCAATTTCGTTTTGCAACTATCCAAAATGGTCTGTATTTATATAAAGTGTAATATGATTCAATTTTCTATAACTCTCATTTTTTTCATACAGAATTTCTATGTCCAGGCATGAAATTGTATACATTTGTGTGAGACTATAATAGGTGGAACAAATTGGGTTTAGAAGGCTTTCTAAGACTTTTTAGAAAGCATGCATGTGTAATGTGGTGGAAAATATTTAGCTCAATACATGTTTAGCGTTCTGTTGGTATTTATGGGTATTCTTCATTATAGACGAGGGTTAAAGCAACTAACACTTTCTGTTTTCGTCTTTCTTATTTTAAAATTTTGTTTTTTCTTTCTAATGATTGCATCTTAACTTTTGTCTTTATGATTAGAAACCTTTCCATGTTGGCTAATGATTTAACACTTTCCAAAAGTTATAATCCAATTTAACTTTGGTTATTGATAGGTATCATCTTTACAAGAATCATGGTAATGAACAAGGATCAGAACTCCTTAAGGAGCTTGTTGATGTTGATGGATGGGTAGGTTGCTTTTGTTCGTGCCTCAACAGCTTTCTGCTACCGATTTCTTTGCTACTAAATTTAAGGTACGAATCAAAAGGCTTCTTATTTTTTTGTTAAGTTATTATGTTTTATTTTCATTTGAACTCAAATTTGATAGCGACACTTAGAACCTGACGTAGGAGCTTGACATGACTTATTTTGAGTAGATCTTCAATAATGCCTCGATAGGTATAATAAGACGTAGGTGGATAAAAATTGGTATTGTAATAAATCTATACATGTTAATGATAATTTTAGATGCTAATAGTTAAGAATGTGATACTACGTACTCTTACATTTTGCATAGCTTCCAACATATTGTTGACTTCTTAGAAGTCATAAAAATATTAACTACTATTAACTACTAAACATTTATTTATGTCGTGAACAACTTTAGGTCACGGTCCATTACTCTTTTAGCTATTTCTGTTAATAACAAAGATAATCCTAACTGACCCATTTCACATAAATGAGATGAAAGTAAATTTAGGCTGCCACAACATTTTCTTTTAAGGTAAGAAGAGCGTACATAATTTCGTATGTATTTTTTTAGCATGATCCACTAAACTATACAACTATAGGAAAAATGGTTATAAAATATGCAGTAAAACCAGAAGTTAAAATTTAGGATGAACTTTCTTCCATATATATTACTTTAGAATTATGTCGTTACTTGATTTACTCAATCAACTTTTCTTATAAACAAAATCTGAACCGTGAAGACTAATTAAGACTAAAGGTTAGTGAATTAGAACACACAAAAAAAAGAGGTTATAAGATGGGTGTGTTGGTCAAGTTAAAATATTAGTATGTAGAAAATCTTTGTTTACACTTCGAGGCAATAATCATGGTCGTTTATGCCCAAAATAGTTATAATTCATATGCATACATAATAGATGCGGGTTGGGATACATTTTTCGGAACATTTCTATATTCCCAAATAATATGAATTTTCACTCATATTACACGTTTAGACATCAAGTACACACCTAAGTACAACCACTATATTAATTAAACGGTCAAAAATTAACCAAGCTAAAGTATCAAAACTAGAAACCCACAAAAATTGATGTATATCAAAGAAAGTGTCAAAACTTCACGACCACAACTTCTCTAGCTACTGGGAATTTATGTAATGCTGTTACCACCCTCGGAGTAAAAACGAGCGAAGGCAGAAGGCAGACACACACCTTGGCTTGCTTTAAACCTAACAACCCTAAAAGCAAGACCACTTATAACTAATATAGTCGAGACTTGAATAATATTAAAGACACTGTGGCGAAAGCTAGAAGCTTTGTTGATGCCATGTGCTTAAGCGTATACCTGCATCTATAAAGCCCTTGTCTGAATCATTTTGGTGACCTTATACGAACGGAGGTGAGTGTCATAAAGTTTTTTTATCTTTATTATTACAATAGATATTTACAAGATATTTGATTACATGGCGAACCAAATATGGCTAGAGTAGAATAGGATACAGATGGTGATGATGACATTGGGATGAGAAGAACGAGGGGAGCTTACATGTAAGCATTATAGAAAGGGAATATGTACTTAGACCTGTTGTTAGTTTCCTTCTACTTGACGAGTTGTATGAGAGATTTGTTTGAAGCTCTATTTTGTGAAGCCCTATTGTGTGTTTTACATGTAGATATTGTAAGTATCTATAGTGCATGAGGTGCTTTACAACTAATCACACTTGGCCTCTATAAGTTTTGTTGTTATATCTTAAAGGGTTTAACATTCTCAGGGACGGGAAGAAAATTTCAAATAAAATGGGTGACCGTCTTTCAATAGTTTAACCAATTTTAGGGGGAGGGGGGGGGGGGGGAGGCGACGGGGGGGGTGGGGGGGGGGGGGTTTTAAGTAGATAGCAAGTAATTTTTTTCTTTCACCAATGTCAGCTAAGACATCATAATTTATCATTTGTGGGGGGAGAGGAGGGGGGGGAGGCGGGGGTTATGTAGGATCTCAAATTTGATAAAGGTTCATCCTTTAATCTATCATATGCGAATGATTTCATTTCTCCTTTTTTTTCATTCGCTCACAGTTGCTAACAACTCAACTATGACATCACTTTTGGTTGAATTGGTTCTTTTTGTGTATCCAGGTGTGGATTAATTAAGCATATTATCGGTAATATCAATTGAGAGTATGGTAGTATATATGTACCCATTGTAGTTTTAGATATATAAGTAAAAATGTACCCATTAAAAGTAAAAAGGTATTTACTCCCTAAAAGTGAATTATTTGTGAAATGAACATAAAACTTTTGATCGTAAGCCTATTGAAACACCTCTTTACTAATGCGTAACACATGCCGTTTTCATGGTAAAAGCAAAAGAGATATGTACAATATACATCTCACATGCTTTTTACCGTATTCAAATTTCTACTAAATTGGTAATCAAAATCTACTTTTACTTACATTTTGTATTGATTATTAGGTGTTTGCAGAATGGACATTCGTTGCTCGATTGATTAACACTCATGATTATTGCTATTCAAGCCCATCAAACTTGGAGATCAAATTGCATTTACCTTTATAATTATAATTCATACAAACTCAATTGTGTGACGAATAATTCGCGTATTATCTGATTTATTTCTTTTCATATTGAATGATTTCTATTACTTATTTACACACATGACTTATTACAAACATTTTTAAAAAATACATCCGAGGTTACACGGGTCATTAAGCTATTTCATATATATGTTACTTCTTACAATTTTGTTTTTTTAAATACCTCGTGAGTCCACGGGTCTTTAAGCTATTTTACTATATTTTAAAGTCTAATTAATTATTGATCACAATCTACTTTTACTTACATTTTCAATTGACTGTTAGGTATACATTGAATGGACATTGGCTATTAATTTGATTAGCGCTCACAGACGTCCTTTGATATTCAAGACCATAAAAGCTGGAGACCAAAACGCATCAATGTTTATTATAATGATTGTTACAAACTCAAATGTTTATCAAATAATTCACGTATTATCTGATTATTTCTTTCGTATATTAAAAAATGAGTTTACGTTCGGTGTTTTTCTTACCTTATTTATGCATATAACTTCTTACAAAATAAATTCTTTAAAATACCCCGTGAGTACCACGGGTCTTTAAACTAGTTACTCAATAAAATGATCTTCAATAAATGCATTAAATGCATCAAGTCATGAAAGACTTGATGCATTGCTCATGCTCTAAGAATGTACACTTTACAAGATTCACTACAAAAAAGGGCTATAGTGACGAAAATTTAATGACGATTTATATTTTTTTTTCACTATTAACACAATTTTAGTGATGATATAGAATTGTCGTCACTATATCCCGTCACTTGCATATATTTAATGACGAAGTATTAAATTGTCATTAATATACATGTTAGTGACGGAAGTATATGTCACCGAATTTAGTACTAATGTTCCGGTCTAACTCATTTTTTGTTACGCTCCTTAGTCACGAAATTTTTGTCACTCAACTTTGTATAGGTAGTTACGAAAAATGTTTGTCACAAGCTTGACAATTGCAATAGAATAATAACTTATATTCATAACTTTTCACCTTCTCATGTTTAAAAAAATCATAAAAAAGAGTATGCATACTAAGATTATTAACAGTCACAGCCAATTATTGTTTGCAAAAAGGCCCAGTATGTCTTTAATTATGATTGTGTATGTTAAATATGGACGTGAACTATGCTAAGAGTACTCATATTCATACTTATAATGATGAGATGCCTACTGTGGAAGCAGATGTGGCGTTTGGCCTTGGAGGATTCAACCTGACCAATGATGAAACAAAACTGAGAGTCGCTAAAGCATTGACTGCTATCGGCATGTATGATTATTTACAGGTAACAGAACTAGGCTTAGCTCAGTTGGCCACCTGAGGTCTCCTAAGAAGCTTTGGGGGAGGTTGTTATCATGAGGTCTCAGGTTTGAGCCTCACTAAGTTTTCCTTCTAGGTGAAGAATCTGTGTTGGGCTATGCCCACTCAGATGCGTCGAGTCTCTGACTCACTAACGATAGTATTGTACTAACTCGTCGTTCTAAAAAAAAGCAGATCAACATGTCTTGTCTTTTTAAGCTATAAGGGTTCGTTTGCATTTTAAAGACAAGTACATAAGTAGTTCTTATACAATATTTAGAACTTAATAATGACACTTAGCTCAATCCATGAATCACAATTACACAATTGCTTCAATAGAAGATTGGGTTAATGGGCATGACTCTCACTTTTGTTGGTTATTTGGGTCGGTGACACCTGGGTTTTGTACTTCCTCCCTGTGTTTCCTTCTGTCTTGAATCCAAAAATCATCCCCTCTTGTTTCCCCTCACCCCCTCCAACCATTTTCTTCCTGTAGACTACCTTAATAACCCCCTACTTTCATTAATCGATATACTACTTCCCAGTTCCCTGCCCCGTCTATGACGTACCCCAACAACTTGCCTCTGCCTCCGGGCTTACCGTTCAATTAGGCCTGGAACAGACGGCTTAGATCTTACCAGGAAGCAGACGAGCTTAATGCTCTCTGAACGACCTTTAGGTGCTTCTCTATCAAATATATGGTAGCTCATACCACATACTTATCCCTTACTTTGACCCTTTACAAACGTTCGTTGGAACATACTTCTTCCCTGAAAGGTTAATATTTTCTCTTGGTGGTTCTGCTATGATGTGGTATTCGCTTCGAAAAGACCACATAGGTACGTTTACATGGATCTCTTCTAAGGCTAATAATGCTATTTCCTCCTCTGCAACTTCTTGTTCTGAGCTCCTTGCTAGGCTTAATAAGTTACACAATGTTATTTCCCCCTCTGCAACTTCTTGTTCTGAGCTCCTTGCTAGGCTTAATAAGTTACCAAGACTTGCTAATTTTTTGAATTAAGTTGTACTTTTTTTGGAAAAGGGATTTATGATAATTAAAGTTACTACCATTACAGTTCCTGCAGTGCTTGGAAGTTAAGTAATTACGTTTATTTTCATACCAAATTGTACTTTAGTATACTAAATCTTAATTGCTTAATGTGTTCAGAGACCAGTACAAACTCTCATTCGGGGTCAGAAACAAAGGGTTGCAATTGCTAGTGCGTTGGTTGAAGAACGTAAAGTATTGCTACTAGATGAACTCACGACATTCTTTGACGAAAGTTTGGATGACAGAATCCTGCTTTTGCTTAACAGTAACCGAATAAAAACAATAGTAGAATAAGTTAGATCATCTAATGTGTATGCCCTTCTCCCTACCTGCTAAGATATTGACTATTCCAATTTGGAGCAGGTCTGAACGCAAAACCTCAAGCAGACACATTGAGGCTAATAGAGAATAAGTTAGATCATTTAATGTGTATGCCTTTCTCCCTAACTGCTTTTGCTATAGAAATGGAACTGAATGAACTGATGATCAGTGATTTTTTTTCTTTTCTTTTTTAAAGTGTGTTCTAATGTGCCTTTGGAGAATGGTTAATCTTCTATACGTATTGCACACATGAAGCCAGATATTTTAGCTATGGCAAAAACTTTTGTTGGCACTGAGACGTCAGATGGAAAACAGGTGACAATTTTTTATCTATATATTTAACTTATTAGATGGCCTTAGTTTTGTACTCAATACTATAATGTATGCAACATAGTTTTTCTCATCATCTCTTTGTTTCCATTCTGGCTCTTTGAATTGATAGATTTTGCCTAGAATTGTACTTGAAGCGATTCCTTTTGGACTTTCTGAAAAAGAAGGAGAGGGCGAAAGTAATTGACTTTATAATTGCAGAATGCAAGTAAGAATCTCTTACTGCTTCTACTTCCTAGCAATAGTTACCTGGTTTACATATTTATTCGACTTGCTCAACCCCAAAGCATTAAGCAATGTAGTATAGTTTCCTGTTTTAGTATCGCTAATACTTGTTAATATGTTGCAGATAAAATTTCAAGCAGTGCTCTTGGTTGCCAAGGAAGTTGCAAAGCACATCAAGCATATTGATTGCACCTCACGCTTCAATGTTGCAAATTTGCCATGTGAGTTTAGCTCCAAACAATATTTTTTTCATAAATTTTTTCCAATATTTGTCTAACTCATTTATGCATATGCTTGTATGGCCAGCTGCATTTCTTTTGCCGACTCGGCGCCTTATGTTTGGGAGATAGAGTCATAATTTACCTTCCACGTTGTGCGGATATGTATTCTGATTTGGAAAAATTGCTGCTCAGGTCAGTATTTGATAGTATGATTTATGTAGTTAGGCTGATGTAATTTCATGTTGTTGTCTATTTTAGCATGTGATTACAGTCGGGCGAGTATGCTATTTTACCCTTATTTTACTTTGTGCAGATTTTAGATCATATTTTTGACATATCTCTGTCTCTTCTGAGGCCTGTAACTTCTAGTTATACAACACCTATTGAATCATCCTACGCTGCTTTGTCATCGATTTGGGATAACGTTGTTTTTGGCTTATGAGCCAGTTTGGGCTACTGGAACAGGAAAGGTTGCATCTCCGGAACAGGCTCAAGAAGTAAGTTGATCGAGTATGTTGAAGAGGTGTCCCCGTTATGTACTAAGGTTTGTAGGTTATTGGTTCGGTTTGTGTTGAGTTTCGAGCATGTAGGTTTTGTGAATAAAATTAATATTTGTGATTTGTGAATAAGTTAATATGTTTGACTTGTTGCTACAGATTTTTAGATTTAAGTTCATTTGCAAAAACATTTATGTAATGTAATAAAAATTACTGTACATATTTTTTTTGTTATATGCTCATTTTTAGTGACGACGTATTTCGTCACTATTGGACGTTAAGGTCCCGTTAGTATCCCGTTAGGTTCACCCAAATAGTAACGCCTTTTTTGGTCACTAATTTCATCAAATAGTAACGATTTTAGCCACTTTTGTGATGAAATTAAGTGAAGAAATGGGTTGTCACACACCCTTAAGTGACGACTTTAGTTCCTCATTAATTTAGTGTCAAATTCAGTTTCGTCACTAATAAATTTACGACGGAGCTATTGTGATGACAAATGACGATGTCGATTTTCGCCATTAAACTGGTTTAGTGATGAATTTTCCTCTAATAGTGACGATTTTTCATTCGTCATTAAAGACTTTTTTTCTTGTAGTGATTGAGATTGTGTAGTTGGAGATACATGTCCCTTGATTGATCTCTTTTTAGTCAAATGTTGTAAAATATACAAGGGTAAAGGCCGTTTATTACCAACTTACTTTTCCATATGTACCGTAATGACCAACTTACTTTTTTGTGTACACATTACACCAACGTATTTGATTGTTTTGTGATAATATCACCCAGATGACCAATTAGATATCCACGTATTAATTTATTTAATTTTTTATTTCCAATTCAGTAAAAAGAGTCCACCGTGGAAAATACATACCACATCCCCTTCATTATATCGACCAGTTTTTTACCTATTAAACCCCTACATTCATCACCTCCCCTTCATTGTACCGATCCCCAATTAATAACTTAACCCTAAAAGCTTCCCAACCCAAAATTAAAATCATGTCTTCAATTAGTTACGATGGCATCATCCCTACATAGTGCAAGTGTAATCTCGCCTTGATTGAACACGCATCATGGACTCACACAAATCCTTGCAGGCGTTTTCTTGTGTGCCCCAACAGATACGTAAGTTTAGTTCTTATTGATCACATTGTTTTCTTGGTTTTTGATTAATGATATTTTTAATGAATGTTGAATATATCATCAGAAAGCTGGTGTGAGAAAGTGTAACAAATTTATCTGGTATGATCCTTAGTTGGATAATTCATGGTATAGAGAACATTTGTATCACATGTATGGACAACTTCATCCTCATCAAATGCAAGACATTGATACTGAGATAAGAAGCCAAGAACTATTGATGATCCTTCAAGATGACTTTGCTAGGCTACAAGATGATCACAGACAAAGCCAAAAAAATGCAAGCTTTTGGAAGAAAACGTTCATGATCTTTTTAGCCTTGGTGTTTCTTGTTTATGTAATGAATTAGGTGTAATAGCTATGTAATAGCTAATCTTTTGTGTAGGTTTGTGGGTAGGTTTGTTATGTAATGAATTTTATGTAATCATGTTTTATGATATGAATGTGTTTTAGGAATGATAATTCGAATATGTTGAAGGTAAGAGGTGCACATTGTATTGCTTATATATGCACAGACAATCTAAAAAACAAACCACCAAAGGGACTTGGGAACATAACACTTTATGTGCACATGGTTTATGGACAAGATTAACAAATTAACCATTAAACAATGGGTCCTGCATTTCCTTGATTAATGGTGGTCAAAAGTGTTACATTGTTTAAGACACAAAAAGCCAAGATAACATGCAAGGCCCATAAAACCTGCATTTAGCACATGTAATTGTCTACCACTTTTGACCCATACATAACAGGAAAAAAAGTTAAGTTCCTAAACATTCATTACAGTTCATGAAACAGCCAAATGATTACTCTTCCACATCAAAAGCCTTGTCAGGAGTACTACCAGTTCCAAATTTGTCAAACTGAAAAGGCTTGTTCAACTTCATATTGGCAATTCTTTCAGATCTGCCACGATTCTTATGGTGGATCCTAATGCCATCTACACTTGATGGTGGCCTTCCTCTTTTCTTTTTTGGTGCAGGTCCATCTTCAACTGATGCTTTTGCTTTGCCTTTATCCACAACAGGTCCATCATCACTAACAGTTGTGTCCACAACCCATACTCCAGATTGTTGAGTGGGTTGGGAATGGATGCTTGGGATAAAAACTTCATGGTACTGCTGATTCATAGGTGCTTCTTCCATGGATTCTTCTGGCCAATTTGCAGGATTAAAGTAATCATTCTTTTCTTCATATTCATGTTCTTCTCTTCTTTCCTTGTCCAACTTTTCTTGTTCAGCATCTATTTTAGCTTGTTCTCTTGCTTGTTCTTCCATACATTCCCTAAATGCTTGTTCATCTAATTCCAGTTGATATTCCTGCACAAACAACATTGATTCAGCATAATGTAGTGTTTAACCTAAGCATGGTATAACATACCTGTTCAGCAGTTAAAATACCACAACTACTTGAGCTTGGAAATACACCACCTCTCTCACTACCTCTTCCAGCCCTTCCACCACCCCTTTTACCACTTCCACCAGCTCTACCACCACCCCTTCCACCACTTCCACCAGCTCTACCACCACCCCTTCCACCACTTCCACCAGCTCTACCACCACCCTTTCCACCACTAGCACTACCAGCATTTACACCACTACCACTAGCATCATTTACACCACTACCACTACCACTGCCATCATTGCCATCACCTCTACCAGATCTACCACCACCCCTAGATGCACACTGCCCTACAAATACTTGCTTATTCCTACCAGGTGGTTTTTTTTCAACTTCAGGTTTAGGTTGTGGGTCTTTCTTACATGATGCCTTATTGTGACCCTTTTCCCAACAATTCTTACATGTCATAGTCCTACCCACCCTACTTACCTGGCTCCCACTAGTTTCACCTAGGGCTGGAATTCTTTTTTTCTGAGGTCTGCCGGGCATTTTTCTTATTATTGGTGGTAAAGGTGGAACATCATTAGTCCTCTTCCACATATTTGTCCCAAACACAGGTTTAATGGAAAACTAATATGCATTAAACCATGCCTCCCTACTATACCAATGGCTAACACCTGCATCTAAGTCAGTCCCAACATGCATATAGGCTGCCACAACATGCACACAAGGGATACCACTTAATTCCCATAGCCTACATTGACATACCTTGTGTTGCAGACTCACAGCATAACTCTGATCACCTTTTCTTACTTCCAACTCCTGGAATCCACTTGGATATACAACCCACTCTCTGTAATAAAATAACAATTTAGTTAGTATATAATTAATTTTATAAATATATATAACAATTTATGTATTTACCTTTGTTTCTCATTGAGTATCTCTTACCTCTTCCTTATACTTGGTATGATTATCTCTTCTAAGCTGAAAGCAAGCTTATTCATTACCACTAATCTTTGTATAATGTACAACCTTATCTCCTCCAACATGGTGATAATTGGTTTCATCCTTGGACCCAAGATTGCTCTATTAAAACTTTCAGAGATTCCATTTTCAAATGTTGCACATCTCCTGTCCATCTCAAAGAAATCCCTTGACCATGAGTAGGGATCTCTTTGAATGAGATAGTCATATGCATTTGCATCTAAGAGTTTTATCTAGTCTATAATTTGTAGAAACTGTTGTTTAAGTATACAAGAAGCTGCAACCCAAAATAGTCTCTGATATTGCAACCCACTATACTTTTTCTTGAAATTAGCATATATATGTCTTGTACATTTTCTGTGCTCAGCCTCTGGTAACCAATCATTGACAGCATCAATTAAACCCTACATATTAGACAAGTTGTTAGGTATACATAGTATTTCAAAAATATTAGAAGTGTATAATATAATACCTTGTGTGAATCTGATATGATTGTAATGCCTGTTCCATCATTCAAACACAGATCATCATGCAACAGATGCAAGAACCAACCCCAATTGTCTGCATTCTCAACCCTTACTACAGCCCAAGCTATGGGATACATTTGGTTGTTTGCATCCCTTCCCATGGCTGTTAGTAGTTCTCCCCTGCATGTATGCTTTAAAAAACACCCATCCAACCCTATTACCTTCCTACACCCAGCTAACCAACCATCCTTCACTCCTTTAAAACAGATGTACATCCTCTTGAAAGATACAGACCCATTATCAGATTCAACTACATCTAGTGTGCATGTAGAACCAGGGTTTGAGTCTAGTATTGCTTGCCTATACTGATAAAGTTTTGCATAATGCTCTATAAGGCCACCCTCATGATCAAATAATGCCAACTGTTTTGCTCTCTTACACTGTCCCACACTCACATCAATCATGAACTTTTGTCTAATGTCATCTCTCATTTTCCTTAAAGGTATAAATGGATCCTCAATGATTTCTTTAAAATACTGCACAACAATCCACTTATAGGTAACAAGAGATCCTAAGTTGTAGTTTCTACAGACATTTATGGAGTCTGAACTTCAGTGACTTTATCTGAAATGATCGCTCCCTAGACAACAGCAGCATACAAACTATAAAAAGACAATTAACTTTTTAGATAAATATCTGTTTCTTTGTCCATTTAGGAGACTTACTAGTACCATCCCCAGATTGTGAATCAGGTATCTCCTTAACAAGTTTTTTAACAACTTTCTTAATAGGTTTCTTAACAGGTTTCTTACTAGCTTGGTTACCTCATCCCCTCTAAACAACCTAGTCCTAACCTTTCTTGGCAACACCTATGATTTAATACCTTTTTTACCGACAACTTCCACATCAATATTTTCTACCCACATAAACCAATACTTGATCTCCAGTCAAATTTCATGTACCAAAGTTGTGTAAACCAAAGTGCAACACCATAATTTTGCCAATGTCCATCATCTTTAACTGGTGTGGGGTCTCAAACCTCATGCCTAATATTGGTTACATCTTATCCCAAGGGATATTAGGGTCAAAAGTTGGATAAACAACCCCTTTTTTTACCTTATAGACAAGATCTATTTGGGTGTCATCTGGATCTACTTGTGGTGTTTCCTCATTCACTCCAAACTCAACATGACCCCTAAACAGAACCCTAGCACTGCATAACTTAGTCAAGAATGGGTCTTGTGTAGTAATGTTCTTAATCACAACACTATCATCTCCCTCGGTATGAAAGTCTACATTTTCTATCTCTTCCAAATCATCATCACTATAATGATAGTTATCATCACTAGAATCTAATTCAGCTTTGATCCTAGTATTTCTCAGTTCCTCATTTCTATCCCATTTAACCATTTCCATGATATCATACCCAAAATGATCAACATACATATCTATCTGAAACCCATTATCATAACCTACCTTCAACATATCCACAATATCCTTGTCTGACTTAAGTTCCCTAATGGAAGTTAACTTAGCACCACTTTTACAATAGTAAACCTTTTCAAAACCATTAGGAACTAACCTTTTAAGAATTTCCAATAGATGTACATATGTCATCTCATCAAAGTTTATATCAGTCAACACTTTGCATTGTCCCTGAAAGTATATCATAGGACATGAAGTGAAAAGGCCATCATAGTAGAGATTAACAGTAAATACATCTTTCTTTGCTTTCTTTCTTTTTGGTTCACCTGCAATTACGTTATTAAAAAAATTAAGGTTCATATGCAGTTACGTTATTTACAAAATTAAACATATCACAATTGCTAATGTCATAATTGATACCTTTTGCCATAAGAATTAATGAGCAATCAATCTGGTGGATTTGTAATTAGGGTTCATATGAGGTATACGATTTGGGGATAAAGTGTGTGAAATGTGTGAAAAAGAGGGAAAAGTTAACCCTAAAAAGGGAAGACTTTGACTTTTTTTTAGTGAAAATCATATATGGAATTTACACGTAAGAATTAATTAAATCTTTTTTACACCGTGGAATGTTAATGCCAGCGTGTCAGTAACAAGTTGTGATACTGGTGATGTCAACCAAAATTTGAAAGTAAATTGGTGTAATGTGTACAAAAAAAAATAAGTTGATCATTACGGTACAAATGGAAAAGTAAGTTGGTAATAAACGGCATTTACCCAATATACAATCATGAGAGGTAGTTCATGCTTGATAGATACGCTTGAACAATCGTAAAATAGTTCAACTTTTAAAATATCATGTAGTCATTGTCTCCCGTTCATATTTGCTACTTATAACTTATTGTCCAATTTTGTTTGTTATCAATTTTTTTCATGTTTGAATGTACTGCGAATGTTTTATAATTTAATATCAGTTGCTATCCTTTTCATACCTTGAAGCAAATAAATGGAAGATCATATGCAAAGTTATGTTTTATGGAGTAGCAATTCATGTTACTAATGGCAACTTAAAAGATGCGTTTAGAAAGAAAATATTATGTGGACTAAAGAGAAAAAAAGGTTTTAGATAAAGTCATAAAACATTTTATGTTATTAATTTTTTTTATTCTAATTAGCCAATATAATTTTACAATTATCTACAAAAGTTTGAAAATAATCAAGGGTAAAGGCTATTTATTACCAACCTACTTTCTTATTTGTACCGTAATGACCAACTTACTTTTTTTCGTACTCATTACACCCACGTACATTCAAATTTTGTTCGATGTCACCAATATTACCATAAAATGACTATATTACCTTTGTCTTCTCTACATCCACTCATATCAAAATGAGTTGACTTAAGATACATTTTAAAAATTACTTTAACAAAAAATAATTTTTTAGAAAGTAATTTTATTAAATCACAATTTTTTAAAAAGTACGGATTTTAAAATTTTTATTTTTTTTAAAATTTTGTACTTTTAAAAAATTTCGTACTTCGATAAGTAATTATTCTTTTTTAAAATTTCGTACTTTATAAAATCTTAATTTTTTTAAAATAAATTTAATTTTTTTCGTACTTTTTAAATTTAACATTTTTTTTTAAAAGTTAAGAAAAAATAAAAAAGTTAAAACTTTTTTACTTTTTACTTCGAATATTTTTTACCTTTTTATTTTTTTCTTAACTTTTGAAAAAAAATTAAAATTTTAAAAAATACGAAAAAATTTAAATTTATTTAAAAAAATTAAGATTTTAAAAAGTGCGATTTTAAAATTTTTTTTTTAATTATTTACTAAAAATAACGTAAAAAAATATTTTTTGTTAAAGTACTTTTTAAAAAATTAAGATTTAAAAAAATTATGATTGTAAATATGTTAAAGAAGACAAGGGTAATATAGTCATTTTATGGTTATATTTGTGATATCAAACAAAATTTGAATGTACATGGGTGTAATGAGTACGAAAAAAGTAAGTTGGTCATTACGGTACAAATGAGAAAGTAGGTTGATAATAAATAGTCTTTACCCAATAATCAAATCTGAAATTCAATTTTGTAGTCTTAAATGCAAAAGTTTCTATTTACAACATTTTTAGTAACATTATTATAAGTTTCACAAATACCCCCCGTACACTTCTATATCTATACTTCTATATCTATACTACTATATAAAACATTTATAACGTGAGACCCATTAAAAATTAAGATAAAGAGGTGCAATCTTAACCATCCATATCATTTTAAGAAACCACATCATAAAGTGACATGTGTCACCTTCTGATTAAAAATTCACCTCTATTTTGAAATTGAAATATTTTTTTATCAATTTAATTTTATTATGATCTAATTTCACCATAATTTTTAAAATTTTAAGCTATTTCATTCAACATTCATTTTGATATATTTTTATAATTTTTTGTTTTTTACATTTTTAGCGGGTTTATTTTATGTTGATTTGTATTTTTTACAACTTTAACCTTAATTAAATATGGATTTAATACGTTAAAACTATATACTTTCGGAGAGAGTGTGGTCTTTTTACATGCAAGAATGATGATGTTAATATGGTATTGCGGGAAAGCTACATGAAACTCAAACGAACACATACATTCAAAGTGTTGTGAAATGAAATTACTAAACGGGTAGGAAATTGCGTAAAGAGTTGAGTTAGTAAAAAAAAATTTGTTGCCGCTATGCGCGGGTAACCAACTAGTATTATATAAAGCATTTACAATGTGGGTCCCATCAAAAATTAAGATAAGGAGGTGCAATCTTGATCATCCATCTTATTTTAGAAGATCACATCATAGAGTGACATGTGTCACTTCTTAATTAAAATATCACTTTTATTTTTAATTTGACATATCTTTTTATCTATTTATTTTTTTATGATCTAATTTCACCGTATTTTCTAAAATTTCGTGATCTTTAATTCAACATCCTTTTTGATATATTTTTATAAATTTTTAGCTTTTCACATTTTTAGTGAGTTTATTTTAAATTTTTTAACAACTTTAACTTTAATTTGAATACAAACTTGATTCGTAAAAGATATATACTTTTGGAGACAATGTTTGATGGGTAAGAAAGTGTGTGAGTCTTTATACAAGCGAGAATGATGTTAATATGATGTTGCGGTAAAGCTGCGGAAACCCAAACAAACGAATTCTCTAAGCGGGTAGGGAATTGCGGAGCGAGTTGGGTTAGCAATTTTTATCGCCGCCGCTATGCGCGGGTATCCAACTAGTAATAAAAATTTGTAAATTTATAAATTTACACTTAACTCTATATAATTTATTTATAATTAAACCACTCAAGTTTTATTAATTACCTCCTCTTTTTTTCAAGTTTTTTTTTTTATAAATTTGACACATATATTTTTATGTGTTTTTTTTCTTCATCAGATTTCTCTATTAAAATAATGCCAATTTTAGAAGTAGATAAGCTTTTTAATTAAACATATATTTAAAAATAAAAAAAAATTAAAAGCATCATACCTAATAAGGAAAGATTTTTTTTAAATATTAAAAGTCCTCACTTTTCGTTTTCTTTTACTAGATAAAAGATAGGTAAAAGATTAGCATTAATAGTAAATAGCATAACATATTTTCTAGGCGATACAATGTGTAAAGCTGCATCAACAAATGACAAAATTGCCAAACATTTGAACAAAATACAACTAGTGTTAAGTTCAAACTTGAAACACGGATCCATTTAGTCTTGATATTTTAACTGTTGAAATCCTGTCTTCAACAAAACCCCAAAAGCCAAACACGGAATCTAAACGCTTGATGTTTAACGAATAATAACAAGAACTCAATTCAATCGACTTGTAGAAGAATCTCAAACAACGTACGTACGTACACCGCAAAGATTAGTCGAACGATTAATGCATTAAACTAATAATGTTGATCGACTACAAAGAAAGAACATAAGATGAGTTGGAATTGAATGAGAGCATCGCACAGAGGTGAGGGGGTCGAACATGTAGCTATAACCGCCTACAACACATACATTCGGCTGCCAAACCGACCTAACACCAAGCTCACGTTCAGGGGGCTGGCAGCCCGACAAGAGGTTGGTTTTGAAATATTATCAACTGTTGTAGGGGACATATTAATAAGGTTAGAAGGGACAAACCTTAGTTAACGTGAGTCCTCACATGTGTGTATGTTGTCAGCCACTAGGTCAACCCCAGCCATCCTTGTCTCCTCTGGTGTTTTCTGAGCTAATGGGAAAAATTCCTCTTTTTGTGTATCTGCAACAAAGTGGGGGGAGACTTCTATGTGACAGTTGCCTCTAAATGTAGATGCCGTTAAACGGATTAGACGTTCAAAACTTTCTGTTGGTAACATTTGTTTCACCGGAGAAGTTTGCCCCAGGTTGTCAAACTCCGAGCTAATGGATGACTCGACATGTTTTCCGACCCGTTTGTATCATATATGTCCTCCCTGTTCCAGCCACCGCCGTGATAGGCTTCATGGTTGTAGTGATTTTCTCCAATCTGATCTTCAGCGAAGAATAAGACACCGTCTGGTTCATCATCGAAACAATCATTAAGATCATCCACTTCATCATCCTGATCATCTCGGTTAGTTGTGTGGTCTTCATCGATCATGGAATTATCTGGTTTCTCCGGATTAAAAGCCTCATAGCATTCCCCTGTTAGTTCACATATACGAACACATAAATGCGTGTCACCTATAATGACGCCATGTTGAGATGAATGAGCTCTATTCTACTCGTTCGTATGCAACACCTTACCGTCAACCAGATTGTTTCCGATAATGTCACATTTTCCCTAGGAGATCACTTGTCCAAAAATACTTGCAATACGGGAGAAAGCAGTTTCATGCCACGCTTGCGCTGGCAATCCTTCAATGGAGATACACGCAAGTCGGATCTTTAAGTAAAATTTGTTATGCTGAGCTGTGGTAATAGGGTCTTGAAACATGGTTTATGTGAAATGTGTATGAACTCTTGGGGCCCGTTTGTTTCCCGGGTGTGGGCTGTGAGGAATGGTGTTGGGCTTGATTGCACTCATTTGGTTGAGGGGCTTGGTTTTAAAAATTAGTATTGACACCCTCATAATTGCTTTTTTACAAACCCCACCAGGAGGGGTAGGATTTCATCTCAATCCTGGCTTAATCTGTCCCTACTTTCTTCTCTCTCATACAACACCCATTAATCTTTTTTTCTTCTTCTTCTCGCATATTTTCATGATTACAGCTCTAGTTCTATCATCACACCAAAGGTAATCACTTGAAAGTCTTTTTTCGTCTAGTCAATTGATTGGTTTGAATTAGATAAATCAAGTGATAATCAATAGAAAAATGAAAGCTAGGGCTTGTTTTTTAATTTTTATCAATCGTATTTATCCTTCTTAATTTCATATGTTTAATGTTTAAGCGGTTTTGTCGGTGGATAAAATTTATTAGATTGTTATATCTCATCACTGGCCTTGTTATAGAAATCAAAATAGGCATGGTGTTGTGTGTTGTGTGGTGTGTGCAGGATCATTCAAGTTGGTTTTTGATCTAAGAATAACGGGTCCAGGTAGTTCAAACTGTTGTGTTATAGCAAAATATCAGCATCAGTTTTTAGTATGATTGATTTTTTTCAATCCTTTGAAGAAGATACAAAGTAGTAAAGAGTGGTTGCATTGCTGCAATAGTAATTAATTTATCGTTGGTGGACTAATTTGACACACATAGACAAAATGCGACTATTCTAACCTTTATACTTGGAAATCAATATCAATTTTGCTAGTTGCTACTAGAAAGATCAGAAGCTATAAAGGTCCAATAAGTCTTTGGTAATATCTTGTACATTGGTTATAATCAATTATTTCTTTGAAAATGCTTAACAGTTAAAAGGACAAATGATTAACTGTTAAAAGGATGTTATAACCCTTTGATGGAAATTGATTTTTGAGCATTCTATTATGATAATCCTATTACCTTACTAGCATTATGATGTTTTCAATATTTGAAAGTGTATAATAAAAGCTTGAAAAGAACCCATTGTAGTATGTTTACAAGCATAATTACTGTTTATTATTTTTGTCAGTTTCGTGTAGGAGACAATGGCACGTACTCCAATCACTAGTAGGCGACGCAAAGTACTCTATATTGTTGAGATTTTGAATTCACCCGTTAGTGTTTTTAATGTAGTATTTATGACTTGGTTTCGTCTATCATTGCTACGTATGCAAATCACTAGGCCTTTGTCGAAAAGTAAAGAGCAAGTTTCTTGCTAGTTTTTTAATAAAGTGTTGTTAAAAAAAAGGCTCGAGAGAATGATTTGGTTAAATAGGCTAACAAGAGAATCAGACATCGTTTGTATTAGCCAACTCCGAATGGATAGAAGTACTTTCAGTAGATAATGTGAGATGGTAAGAGATATTTCTGGTTTAAAAGGCACAACAAACATGACAGTAGAAGAAATAGTTGCTTTGTTTTTATATGTATTGGCTCATCACAAAAAGAATAGAACTATTAGCTTACTTTTCTTACGAAGCGGGGAAACTATTAGTCGACAATTTAATCGTTGCCTCCTAGCCATTTTGAAATTGCATGATGTGTTGCTCCAAAAGCCGCAACCTATTACTAAAGATTGTGAAGACAACTGATGGAAGTCATTCAAGGTAGTATCTAATACATTTTTTCAAAATTGTGTTGTCGTTTTATGAAAATATCAATTACGTGTTTACTATTTGTTATGGTTATGAAAATTAAAGGGCTGCTTAGGTGCTTTAGACGGAACTTCAATTAGAGTCACACCTCCATCGGATCAAAAACCAAGGTACCGCACTAGAAAAGCAGATATAGAAACAAATGTGTTGGGTGTTTGTTGTCCAAACATGCAATTTATATATGTTTTGCCCGGTTGGGAGGGTTCTGCACATGATGGTCGAGTGCTAAGGGATGGTCTTAAAATTCCTCAAGGTATAAGCATAAGATATTCCATTTTCTCTATATCTTAACGTGTATTTAAGCTAAGTTCATTTTTATTTTTTGAATTTTGAAGGTTGTTATTATTTAGTGGATGCTGGATATTGCAATGCTTCGGGCTTTCTAGCCCCTTTTCGAGGTTAAAGATATCATCTCAACGAATTTCATGGGCATCGACCACAGAGCGCCACGGAATATTTTAACATGAAGCATTCAAAGGCTAGAAATGTGATTGAAAGATGTTTTGGATTACTAAAAGGGCGTTGGAATATATTAGCATCCCCTTCTTTTTTCCCAATTGTTACTCAAGTCCGCATTATTCTAGCTTGTTGTCTTCTACATAATCTAATAAGGAAGCACATGAGAGTTGATCCACAAGAGTTGGAACAAAATGAAGAAGACGAGATTGATGAAGAACAATTGGTAGAAATAGCTTGTTTATCACATATTAATCCGACCGATGAATGGTATAACTTTAGAGATGGTTTAGCACATCAAATGTTTGATACATGGAGAGAAACATCAAAGATGCTTATTTAATTTCATGTCTACTTAGGGCATTAAGTGAAATGACGATCAGCTTGTTAGTATCTGGGATGTGATCAGTAACATCGTCTTTTTGTTGCAGCTTATTAAGACCATGGGTTCTAAGGCATTTGGTTACCTTTTGAAGGTTTATATTATCTTTTGAGATCGAAAGTATCTGGTAGTTTTGAGGCTTAATAGCCTATTTTGTGTTTTGTTATGCCAAGTTTGTTCTCACGTATTTGGAAAATGTATATTTGGTTAGTTGGAATCTGTCATGGGTTATTTGGGTCTTTTTTTATTTTTATGTATTTTGTGTTCAACTATAAAATGCTAGTATTGTATATATTTTATCCGTTTGACTTTTTCTATGTAGCATTCACATATCAGGTTGTTTGACTTTTTCTTTGTAGCAATTACATATCAGAGTATGACAAACAAACAACATTTATTCAAATGTCTTTCAAACACATGTGTAACCAAACATCATTATTTGAGTAATCACACCTAATGTTAAACCAGCCACCTATAAATCCCACACCCAAAGTGAATCCTTGTTTTAAAAATAAACATCTACGGGACCCTATCAGTTATGTAAAAGAAGACTCTAAATGTTAAAACCAGCCACTTTACATCCCACACCCCTAGTGAAATCCTTGTTTCTTAAAACATACTGGAGCCCTTTGGTGACTTTCAACTTAGATAATCATTTATGTAATGTTATTAAGATATATTGGGTACGAATACTATTGCTTAGATATTACTTCTAAAACGATTTATTTTTTTTTTTTCTAAAAGATAATTTCAGGTTTTATATTTTGTTCTTTGTTTGTTATTTTTATATCTTAAAAAACATTTCTTATTCTTGTAACATTTTAACCAAGCAACATCAATGCAATGAAAACCCACCATTACATTCCTTAGCATACCTTTTGCATTTCCTTTTCTCATTACTTTATTTGAACCAAGCGCAACCTTAATGATTAGAAGAACAAAGTCTTAAGATTACAACTTATATCCTTTGTCCTTGCCTCTTTACAGGTGTATTGGGCTTTTGTGTACCTAATTCCTAAGTCAACTGTGAAAGATATTAATACTGTGCTCAAAGGTTTTTTCTGGAATTATGGGGATAACCGGATAACTTTAGAGGAAACCAAAAGTGGCTTGGAAGTTAATCTGCGGGCTAAAGATCAAAGGGGCTTAGGCCTAAAACCTCTTCATTTGTGGAACAAAGCCCTATTTTCTAAGAACTTGTAGAATGAGGAAAGTTCAATCTAGACCCAAAATTTATTAAAGACTCAATTAACCAGTCTTAGCCATTCATTTTTCATCAAACTAAAAAAACCCACTTTTCATCTCTTTTTTAAAAATAAAATATCTCACAAACCGCTAACTGTTACGCAAAATGAACCATACCATCGCGACGAGAATTAAATCATCTTTCTATGGAGGGGCACTTCTATATATTTCGACGAATTTTTTTTTCAGTTACCTTTGGTAAAATCACATGTGATGTGTGATACAAATTACATGTGATTTTACTGAAAAAAATCAAAAACAAAGTTCGTCAAAAGTATATCGAAGTGCACGTCTACTCAAAGATAAAAAAAATAATCGTCGCGATTGTGTATTTTTTGTCGCTTGACGATTTACCGTTTTCAAGATATTTTATTTTTAAAAAAGTGATGGAAAGTGGGTTTTCTTTATTTTGATGAAAAAATGAGTGGCCGTGATTGATTCATTGTGTCTTTAGATAATTTTGGGTATAGATTAACTCCTTGTAGAATATTGCAGCTAAGAAGGATACTCTTTGGGTGAAATGGGTCACTATGATAAAACTGAAGGAAAGAAGTATTTGCGATGTTCAATTTGAGAAAAAGACACTTGGATATGGAAGAACTTGTTGGAGTTAAGAGATTATGTGAGAAGTCATATTTTTCATAAATTGTGAAATGGGAAAACCACTACTATGTGGTTTGATAAGTGGCATTCTATTGGTCCCTTGGGTAGCTTCATAAGTAAAAGAACAAGATATGAGACTAGGTTGTGTGAAACCTATACTGTGTATCGCATGATTGAAGAGGGTGATTGGTGATGGCCTACTTGTTAGCCTCAATTTATTGAGTCGAACAAGGAAGCTCGGTCACTCTACGATGGAGCTTCGGTCTTTAATTAGTTAACGTTGTAATAGGATATTATCGGGAATCGGGCTCGATAGTGAATCTAATATTGTATATGTTTCGGGTTTAATCCCAAGCAAAACTCGAACCCGGGTCCTAGTTAAATATCCCGCGCGTCATTTAACGCGACGGGGTATATAAGCTTTTTCTTACCATAGAAAAAGTTAGTTGTTCAAAATATATAAAATATCTCTTCTCTTTTCTATATTTTCTCTCAAATAATATGGCTCAATTTCTTTTCCATTTTACCAAGCCTCCGGATCATTGTTCAAAGGGTGAATCTCTACTAACAATTGGTATCAGAGCATAGGGGGAATCCGTGTTGTTTATCTACTGATTATTGTGGTTCAACAAGATCAAATTCGTGGTCAAAAAGAAGTCAATACAAAAATCAAACCCAAATTTTTGTGCTTAGATGTGTGAATGGTTATGTTATTAAGCAAGATCTAGGCATAGGGTAGCTAATTGTGTAAGAGAAATCAAGTTAAGAGGTCAAAAAGGGTGATTATTGGGCAATTTTTGGAGGAAAAAGTCGTATTTTTCGTCGTTGCGTTTTGACACTCTGGCAAAATTCATGTTGCGTTTTGATTTCTTCTTGTTGCGTTTTGACTTCCTTCTTGTTGCGTTTTGACTCACTGCGTTTTGACTCATTGCGTTTTGAGACTGGTTGCGTTTTGACTCACTGCGTTTTGACTCATTGCGTTTTGAGACTGGTTGCGTTTTGGCTCGTTGCGTTTTGACTCGTTGGGTTTTGACTCGTTGCGTTTTGACTCGTTGCGTTTTGACTCGTTGCGTTTTGACTCGTTGCGTTTTGGTTCACTGCGTTTTGATTACAGGTTGCGTTTTGAAGACATCATTGCGTTTTGACTAAAC
>BQNB010005932.1:40519-99830 GCA_026074375.1 Tanacetum coccineum
AAGACAACTGAAGAAACTTGAAGTTAACAAGTAAAGTTCAAGTTTAGGGGAGGATTGTTAGGAATTTTGTATAACAGACTTAATTCTGTTAGTGTATTATAGTTAGTTCTGCTAGTTACATAGTTAGTACTGGTAGAAGGATTATCATAGTTAGTACTGGTAGTGTTAAATAGTTAATACTGCTTATGTAATAGTTAAGTCTGCTTACGCAGAAATTAGTTAGAGTTAAAGATATGCATGAGATATCTTAGGAAAGGATATGCATTATCTTTATACGCGTTTTGTAAAGCCCATTAGGGTTTCCTTAGTCTATAAAAGGAACCCTAGGCATAGTTAGTAGATATAGTTCTACACAAGATCATAGAGATCGAATAGTAATCATAGTTTGTAATCTGTAACCTAGGCAGATTCAAAGTTTAATATAAAAGTTCTTTTGTGGTATTTATTATTGTTCTTCTTAGCATTATTGATTAGATTCCGCATAATCAATAGTGTTCACTCAGTGTTTCAATATTGTTGCTTTAGAATTATCTAAAGGAGCAAACTCTTTGCAAGCTGAAGGTTTAGATCTATTCAGTTAATCGATCCAACAAGTGGTATCAGAGCTTGTGTGGAAACTCTGATTAAGAAGAACTCAACTGTAAGATGGCAGAACAAGACATTCCTCCACCCACAATCACTGCAATGAAGATCCCTATCATCAGGAAGGGAGAGTATGATATATGGAGCATGAGAATGCGCCAATATATCTGTCATACAGACCATAATCTATGGGATGTTATTGTCAATGGAGATTTAGAAAAAGAGCCTGCACCAACAACTGGAGAAACTTCTGCTCCTCCTGCTCCTAAGACTGCCAAACAACTGGCTGCTAGAAGAAACTAGGAAAGAGTTAAAAGCATCTTGCTTTTAGCAATACCTGATGAATACCTACTCAAGTTTCACAATGTTGCTAATGCTAAATCACTTTGGGAGGCAATTAAATCGAGATTTGGTGGTAATGTAGAATCCAAGAAGATGCAGAAAAATGTTCTAAAACATCAATTTGAAATTTTTTCTACTGCATCAAATGAAAGCTTGGACAAAGCTTATGATAGATTCCAGAAACTGATAAGTCAATTGGAGGTTCATGATGCTCCAATTTCAAAGGAAGACATCAACCAGAAGTTCCTTAGAAGCCTTCCTTCTTCATGGAATCAGATTGCTCTCATCATGAGAAATAAGCCTGACATTGATCAGATTGATATTGATGACCTTTACAACAATCTTAGGGTGTATGAAGATGAATTGAAAAGGTGTTCAGGTTCCAACTCTGCTTCTCAGAATTTGGCTTTTCTTTCCTCTGAAAATACTGGCAGTACTAATGAAGTTAGTACTGCCAGTGGGGATTTTGGGGTTAGTACTGCTGGTGGAATAAATCAGGTTCCATCTACTCCATGTGCTCATGATATAGCTTAATCCTTCCTTGCACAACCAACAACCAGTCCTCAACTTGAGAATGAGGATTTTCAGCAGATGGATGGAGATGACTTATAGGAATTGGATCTTCGATGGCAGGTGGCTATGTTGACTGTCAGAGTAAATAAGTTCATTCAGAGGACAGGAAGGAATATGGGCTTCAAAGAAAAACGACTTGTTTCTCTTGATAAGTCAAAGATTGAGTGCTACAACTGTCACAAAAAGGGCATTTTGCTAGAGAATGTAGATCTGGAAGGAGTCAAGGAAGAAGATCTTATGGTGACAGTGGCAAGAACAATGTACCAACAAATGAATCTTCATCATAGGCACTGGTGGCTCAAGATGGTCTAGGAGGCTATGACTTGAAGGGGTTAAGCGTATCTTCTGATATATTAAAGGCACTACGCACTTAGAATTATGGTATCCTAAGGGGACCGGCATAGAAACCATAGTCTATGCCAACTCTGATCATGCGGGAGATTATGTAGACCAAAAGAGCTCTAGCGGTATTTATACGTTCGTGGGATGTTGTTTGACATCTTGGTTCTCAAAGAAACAAACCGCTCTTGCTATATCTACTACTGAAGCCAAATACGTAAGCGCCAGAAAGGCATGTCAACAAGCACTATGGATGAAACAAGCTCTCATCGACTACGACGTACGACTCGACGACGTTCCCATCATGTGCGACAACAAAGGCGCGATTGACCTTAGCAAAAACCCGGTGCAACATTCTCGTACCAAACACATCGAAATACGTCACCCGAAACTAAGATGTTCTCTTCGAAAAGTGAACGAGAATCGGGTATATTTAAGGATTAGATCTAAAACAATAAACCAAAAAGCTAAATGAAAAGGCTAAAAGCTTTATAAACTACTTGAAAATAAGCTATATAAAGCCTATTCGAAAGCTTAAATAAAACGAAAATATATGAAAATATTGGAGAATAAGCTAATCGAGTAAGCTATACGCAAGCTTATCCGAACAATAAGCTATATCTCAATAATCCAAAAAATAAGATATATGAAAGAGCTTATTCGAAAGCTAAATCCAACAAGTATTTAAAATAAGCTTATTTGAAATAAGCTATAAGGAGCTTATTCGAATATAGGCTTAAGAGATAAGGATCCAAAATAAACTATCCGAGAGAGCTTATTTGGAAATAAGCTAGAAAAGAAAAGATAAAAGAATAAGCAAAAGGAAATAAGCTCAAGTAACACCAACCTTAATAACATTCATCTTCATTGATAATATGCAAGAGTATAATAAGTGATGTGTTGTCGTGTAGGTGTTTTTATGTTTTCAAGTTTTACTATTTATATTTTTCCGACTTTACCTAAAACAATACTTTAACAGCCAGTGTACCCGATCAGATGGAGTTTCGTGATAAGTAGGGTGTCGATTACTAAGAGTGGAAGTTAACTCTTAATTATACTGGTATTTTATTTATCTAGGTTTAGTACTAATCTAACCTAATTATTCTAATTAAAACTAAACTAACGCAAAAAGAGGGTTTTCAGCCTGAGAGACTGGCACGAGTTTAGTTTTAATTATCCTAAGGTGATGACAAATAACGCACACAAGTGATTAACCAAAGATAGGGAAGTGGTCAAATGTTAGGAAAACATATTATCCAGATTAATCTAATAAAATGCCTTGATTGTCTATAGTGCAATGATTGTATTAATTCGTTGGTGGTATATCATTTCAAAGTTAGGTGGATCTTCTCCCTATACTCGAGGTTTCTAGCTAGTTAATCCTATCACAATTTACCTAAACCCGCATAAAGCTCACACCATTGATTATAATCTATCTAGGAAACTATATTGGTGGTTATATTGAATCCTAGCTCATGGAGGCTTTACCAACTTACTGCTTAATGGGAATTCATATACTAGTAGTCCACGCCCACTTAACTACCTATGGAAATAAGATGTTATGTGTAGTCCTAAGTCACCGACTTACTCTACCTATCCACTTAACCATAGATCAAAATAGGGCTTTCTATTGGTGATCCTGTTATTCTAGCTATATGAATAAGCATTATATTTTTCTATCCCGGACTCTTAGCTTACGCCCAAACAACACCGAAGTTGCAGTGCATTAAATGTAGGACTAGCCTATTGAATATAGGTAAAGACATAATTAAGCATATAAACGGGTATGAAGTGATAAACATAATCAACATGCAACGAATAAGGAACAATCGATATAAAGACAAATCAAAACATTATATTATCATAAACATGGCTAATACCTAAAGGTATTAGCCGATAGTCATTGTAACAATACACGAAATCATAGATGGACGATTAAACATAATGCTAACCGAACGCGTATAGTGGAGTGTAGAGATTACAAGAGTTTTCCCATAAATTAGACCACTTTACATGTCCTTTATGGCTTAACAGATCTTCTGAAAATTGGACTTGGTGGTAAAAAGCATATCTGCAACTGAGTTTAGGGTTTTGTATTTATAGAGTTTGGAAAAGGATCAATACGCCGTATCGGGCGATGTGGGATACGGCGTATTGGGGATTTCTTAGAGTAAGGACTACGATTGATATCTTCTAGAATATTTTATTACTTTATATTGAATACGGCGTATAGAGTTCTCCTGGATACGGCGTATAGATCTTCAATTCTTCGTGGTCTCTTATTAAGTGTAGGCACGGATACACCGTATCTTCTTTGATGGATACGGCGTATAGGATGTCAGAACAGTAATCTTTAAATGTCTTCGTTTAAGCTCTAGAATGCATGCCTTTTTGCTAATCTTCACCAAGTACTCCATAATTATTGCAATTCTCAAATACAAACGATTAAGTAACAATTCTTTGCAATAATGATAAAAAATGGGTTATTTACATGGGATAAATGATGATATAAAAGTAATGTTATTTGATGTCATCAAATATCCCCCACTTGAATTCTACTTGTCCTCAAGTAGCCTTTAGAAGTTTATAAAAATGTATCCCTAAGGATTTTTCTGTTTAAGCATTTATTTGATCTATTATAAGTACACAACCCAACACCTCACGAAATAGGTAGACAAAAACACTCAAATCACTCAACTAATCTATGTGGTAACATGTAACTAATTCACTCAATTGCTCGGTCATGACGAGTATTCTATAATAAGCTTGGCAAGGATACACATCTCCACCACTAGAGCTAAGGAGTGACAAGTTTATAAAGGTAAAATGGGTTTTTATTATAAGGCTTAGGGTTGATCATTCTACAATCTTTTACTAAAAGTACCACACCAGCAAGGCAACTGAATCACACACATACATTCGCGTAACGACGGAAGAAGAATGAGTTTCGAAATCACATCCTCATTCGAGATTAACCAAGGTTAGGAAGAAGAATGATAAGGGTATGGATCTTCTAACTTTCACCAAAAGTAATAAACCAACAAGGCTGCTGAATCACATATACATGTCCATAACGACGGAATAGACATGCATGACTCGATCACATCCTCATTCGAGTAAAACCCAAGGTTAATGATTAGGAAAGGGAAATAAATTATTGTTAAATAAAAATTACGAAACAAATAGACTAAGTCCAAACAGATAAGGTACAAGTTGCTAGACACTTTTTCCCGACCGTTACCATGAAAAAGACACAACTATTTACACACGTCTTGATCATTGATAAAAAACAACAACCTAAGTTGGCGTTCCCGTAACGGTCAACTCCCAATCATCCCATACTTTACATACTTTTACAAGACAAGTGGCGATATCTACCACTTTATACAAAACTTTACATCGTTGACTTATAAGACGTATCAACGAATAATCGATCCTTCATATAATTCCTTCGGTTTAAGCTTTTGCGAAACGATTATCTTCAAACTTTCCTCCTCTTTTTTGTTGCGATTTTTCTAATTTTTTAATTTTTTTCATATACTAACTACGAAACTCGGTGTAATTTCACCATCTTCACGATCATAATAACTCCGGATAATTCCTTCGATAATTCTTCATTCTTCGGACGTACCAATAATTGTGATGGTAGTAAAAATACATGAGTTTTGACTACTTTATACATTCCCATTTGCAATGTGCAAATTTCTTCCCAACCGTACCAAAGATAGAAATGACAACAAGGACTCAGGATAAACATACTTTACACATTAAGCACAAGCAACGATATCAAGGAGCTTAATCAAATAGGGTAGCTATGGTGTAAAGGTGTAACAAAACAAAAATTTGGTGTAAGAAAAGAAAGGAATGGCTTAGCAGGTTTTTCTAGGGGTATTTTACTCTAAAAATGAGAGTAAACAAAGGGTTTATATGGAGGTTAACTAACTAGTGTGGTTAGTTAATAACACAATATGTATAGGCTTTTTGGTGTAATCCTAGAAATTTACCAATTTAGAAAGGTTACTCCATCTATTTAAAATAGTACTTATTATTGTGGTCTCGAGTAGATATACCAAGCCAAGTTCTAAAGTTCACTACAGTTACCGACACACTCATATTTTTGTGGAATTTGGGGTAAAAATTAGGAAACGGATAAGGCTAAATCCTCACAATTAAAAATTAGGGTTATGTGTGCGGGTTGTGTAACTAATAATTTTACAAAAAAATATGCTATATTTTTTTTAAATTTCACATAAATTAGGTATATTATTTGTAAAATAAGGACAAGTAAGTGTTCTAATTCTCCTCCCCCATGCCCTCGTTGTATAAATATAACATGAAAAACAGGAAATTAAAGAATTAGAACAAAAAACTCCCTAAGATTCTCGGTAGATTCTCCATGTTGCTATATGAGGAAAGAATGTGTTTGTAAAAGTCGTCTGAATACCAGCATGAATACAACACACATGAATTCCAGAAAATTAAGCACACCAAATTCATTTAATCATCCAGTAAGGTTCCTGTATAAATGCTCTGAAAACAAGTGCAATTCTATCTCCGGATAATCGTCGGTTAGAAAACAAAACTTAAAAATGAAAACTAAATATGTACAGGAAGTCGATATGCCATATCCATGTTTCAGGATACGACGTATTAATACATGTAATAAAAATTCTTAGTACGGGTCAGAGGTCGAATACGCTATATTCATTTAATGAATACACCGTATCGATAAGTTTAACAATAAAGTTTTAAGTGCAGAAAAATAAAATGGATAACGTCCAGATCGGGGTCAATATGCCGTATCCATAGGGTTTGGATACGTCGTATTGACTACCTGGGAAGACAGACTCGATAACAAAATTGAAAATTATATTCCGGGTTGTCTCCCGGCAAGCACTTTTGTTTACAGAAAAAGTCGTAACTTAAGACTGTGTCTCCTAGCTACAACATGGTACGTGTCACAGACCATCCTTCATCCTTCTTTCGGAAAATATCTAGGTAGACTTGAGAAACGTGTTCTTCGGTTCAGACCCAAATGTCATATTCATATTTCGTTATTGCGACATATTCCTCCGCTGGCCCGAATGAATATTTAACTACCACGAACTTCTTTGATTTGCATGTTAGGGGTTTCACATAAGGAATTCCAAGCATCTCGCATCTTCTCTCCTTGGATCTTTCTTCTTCTTCGTTAACATAGTAAGGAGGGTCTTTTCAAATCAAATAGTCTTCTAAATCACCGATGTCATCATCATCATCCTCTATAAGCTCGTGTTTATCAAACCATCCTTGTTTCTCTTGAGTTTCATTATGATCCATAACTATTTGACAAACGTTATTGTAAGTGTTTTGATTAGAAAAGGCACCGGTTTCAATGTAAGTAGTATGCTCATAATCCTTCCATTCGTCAATGGGTGAATAATGGTTCTAAGCGTCGTCACTTGATTCTCCCTCTACATTTATTGATTCTTCCAAGATAGCTTTATTTTTCAAAGCTTCTTACTTTAAATTGTTATCTTCAATTGTAGCATACCATTCATAGTCTTCATAGCGAATTAAATTTCATTCTGAATGAATCCAGGTAAGTCTCTAGTATGCCAGTACACCATCTCCTCCGTTCAAGTAGCCATTTACAGTCCCCTTTTTGAAACGAAGTGGATTGCATTCATGACAAATATTATCGATAGGTTCAGTTCATACTCCATCATTGTCATACCCCGCCAAGGCAGAATCACGAGGCATAACAAGATAAGCATCATCACAACTCATTGATGTCAACAATAGAGAATGTCTAAAATACATTATATTAAAAACCAAGTGCTATGACGATACCAACACAAGAGGGGTCTTGTATTTGTAACATTTCTCAATTTCAGATCATTTTACGACTCCTATTATTTGTCACTATTATTTTGGTCCGATACGCGATTACTTTTAATTTTACTTTTTAGCTAAATCGTGTAGACTAGAAATAACCATTTAATGTAAACGGTCATTAAATAAAATTAAGGTTTGCATCAACCAAGTAAGAAATAATTATTAAGAAGATAATTATTAACTTTGCGTATTTTATTTTTATTGGTCACGTAAAAGGGTTACGTTTCGCAATAAAATACATTTAGACATACCCCGGAAATACCTAACTACCTAGACTCAAACCAATACCCACTTTTACCACCTTAACACAAAAATAAATCAATTTTGTGTATATAAACTACAAGGGAGCCGGGCATACACATATGAACACATAAACCAACTAGAAATCTTTCTTATGATCCCTAAGTACAATACAGAGCACTATAGTAATAAGATTGGTACTTAATGTCTCCACTAACCCTATTACACATTGGATATTAACCATTTGCTTCTCTTTTGCCCCCTAAACCACGGCTACATGCATGTATGTATACACAAACCATAAGATTTCTCTAGCTAAGCAAATCTTGTACAAACACATCACAATTAAGGATGGTACTTAATGGTTTAACCAAATACAAGGGGTAGCAAACTAGAAATCCCCAAAACCACCATCTAGGGTTCGGTTTGGATTGCTTGGTGAACCAAGAAAGTTAACTAGCTTCTTATCCTATAAATAACATTCACTAGCTCACATAACACATTTCCAAACTCTTATATTCTCTCTCAAAGCTAAAACAATTACACATACATTTGTTTCTTGTGTTCGAGTCTCAAACCGCAAACAAACCCCTTCCTTGATCTCATTCGAACTCACAAACACCACTAGGTTATCACACAAGGTCACAAGAAGATTTACAAGCTAAGGTTGGGTATTCGAATAAGCTTAGAAGCTTGGGTTGGGTCATTACGATCGTGTGAGCGGTTGGGTTGACACTCTACTCGTTCCAATACACGACCACGCCACTAGGACTCATTGTAAGTCACGTACAACTCTTATACGTATTCATATCATACATTTCTTTCTTTGTTTTGCTAGTCGTGTGTCACGTTAGCATGTAAATAAACTCACTAACGCGAACCCATGCGTGATAACGCACTTATACGTACTCCTATAATACTTGTGTGGTGCTAGGACGTAGTAAAATGTGTATAAAAGATCAAATATGACTAGGCGGGTTCATTTAACATCAAGTAAGGAAACCAAGTGGATACAAACTCTCACACTCGAAACAAACGAAACTACACGTAAACACTTGTTGTAAACGCGATACTAAGACTTGGGAACGTACATGCGACGTTAATAAACGGTTGCATGGATGAACGCGACCTTGATGCGTGCTAAAATGAGCTCACATAGGTTACTAGTATAATAACGGGTCCTAAGAAACACTAGAGCACTTAACGGGCCATAATTGATTTCGTTAAAATCCAAACGACCACTATTGGGCCCAATAGGCCCAACAGGCCACGTCCACAAGGCCACGGCTTATCAATAAGCACAACGAGCTTATTTAGAAGCCTAAAGTGCTTACCAAACTCTCATGGGCCTTAGCATACTCTAGAAACCAACCCGAACCCTTATTGGGCTAGACGGCCCATTGACATGTCCGAAATGCGAGCCCATAAGCCACAATAAGCTTAAACAGCTTATTCGTGAGCTTACACGACTTAATGAGCTTATTACAAACTTAAGAACACTAATGGACCCCTTGATATCTTCGGGTTAGAGTTATTGGGCTAGCAAGCCCAAAAGCTCGAATAAGCTCACCCGAGAGCTTATTTATATAGCTTAAACAAGCTATAAAAGCCTTCCTAATAACCTATCAAGGTTATTGGACCCAAAGGAATCAAACCCCAAACCCCTAGAACCCTTATCGGGCTTGTATCAAGCCCAAACGGCCCAATAAACATAGCTTATTTTGCTTATGGAATAAGCCAAGCGTAAAACAGACCCGCTAATAAGCTTATTGAACATGGTAATAGTAAAAATCAATAAGAGACCCTAATGGACCGTTTTTGCTATTTTCGGTTAAAGGTTGTTGGGCCAGACGAGCACCAGATATAAGCTTCATATAAGCTCATCCGAGCATATTAATTAAGCCAAACAGAATCATGTATCTTTAAATACGCTTAAACGAATGCCATAATGCCTTTAAAACTGATTTGGACCTTTAAACACTTATTGGACCTTTAAACAGGCCCAATAAGGTCTGATTAAAGGCCAAAATAGTAGCTCTCCCGAGCTTATTTATAAGCTCTCCCGAGCTTATTTATAAGCTGGAACAACTTATAGGGCTTATTGGAGCTTAATGAAATTTAATGTCACTTGTTAGAACTTAATCTGAGTTAAAATGTGATTTTTACAAATTAAGGGACTAATAGTGTCAATTTGCAAACTATAGGGTTAAAACTATCATTTACTAATTTTAATAAGTATAAGGGCTGTTTTCAAACATTTTGAAAGTTAAGGGGCTGATGTGAAACTAAAAGGACTTAAATTACAACTTTGTAAAGTGGAAGGACTAAAGGTGTAATTATTGAAACTAAAGGGTTTAAAATGTAAATAAAGCATAATTATAAACCCAGGGGCTGTTTTGTATTTATAAGAAACTCAAGGGTGTTTTGTAAACGAAAGTGATTTTCGTAAACACTTAACGAATCGGACGAGTTATATATTTATCAAATATTATAACAAGTTAAACCACGACTTAATAAATATGGATATTTATTAATAACCGTTATACGTAGACAAGAACGTATGGGATAGTTTACCTTCCCAAGAGCCATCAAGTGAATACAAATACATTAAACTTGTGCACCACCACACAAGTGATAACAGTATATATAAACTAGCAATTTATTGTAGTTTATACATTGAGTCTTTAGCCTAAATTTGTAGACTAAGACTGGCCGTAATTACTTAGGTATTTGACGGTGATTCATGCTTACTTGGATATCTATTATCATTTTCAGAGGACTATTTACTAGGGTGAGTTCATAGCCCCATGTTTTACAATTATATTAAATGATTTACATCTTTGGGGTGAGAACATGCTTGTTTTACAAATTGGATGCAATGTACAATTATACAATTTTACTAGTTTGCCCTAAGTACGATAACCACTAGCCCATTTATCATGAACTGTCATTACTGGATTGGAGCGCGAATTGTTATAGATAGATCTATTTTTTGGGATTGACAAGTCCCTGTTCCGGGATTAGCCTATCACTGGGAAAAGAACAGAATACCATGTCGGATTTTGGGGATGTTTCGGAGTTAAAACATCATTCAACGGCATCATTGGCAATATATTGTATTCCAATACATTCGACTTCAGTGTCAGATCTTTAGAAACAAAAAATACTTTTTTATGATGTTTGCATGTGTTGCTAATCATACTCTTGGAAACTTGCGGTCCCTACTAATGATTTACAATAAACCTATGAATTCACCAACTTTATGTTGACGTATTACAGCAGGTTTTTCAGTCAATAAGCACGAGAGGTCGATGATCCCTTGGAAGTCAATAATTGAAGAGTCAACACTTAAGATTTGGGGTCTTATTACATTTTGGGGACAATTGTTATAAACGGGAATCTTTATTTATAATGTGAATCAATTTGAAGCCATGGCTATATATAAAAACAAGTATTTGTTTAATCAATGTATCTTTTTTCAAACGACACGTTTAGTAGTCGTTCTCAGATCTTGTGCTATTGATGCCATAAAGTAACGCCCTCAGATATTCAACATTCCGTTGCGTACCCAGATTTGAGGTGTTTACAGATTGGTACCAGAACCAAGTTATAGAGAACCAGGTCAAAATTTTGTCTGGACTATAACCATTTTTAAACACTGTTTTCACAAATGGGATTTGCGAGGGACATACATGCATTACTTGTTTACATCTAGCACATATATGCTTACATTGACATTCAGTGTTTTAGTAGTTAGTAGTTTACTAAGTGCTTAAAGGGAAGGGAAGGGAGATTGATATACTGTATATAAATTATATTACGTATATTACTATAAAGTCTCTTATAATTTTACACTTATTGTCATAACATCAAGATATTCTTTTATAGTTAAAACTTAATAAGTTATATATTGCTTTCGCAGCAAGTTATGTCCATCTGCTTCATCACTGTCACATACGACTCTGTCAAAACCAACTAGACCTGGCAGAGCCTTCTAGACCAACGATGAGAGGTCTCCTGATGGAGGCATCCCCGTCTTATAATAGGATAACGACGGACTCCGATACAGCCAGTAGCCCCACCAAACACCGGAAATTACAACATAAATATAAAAAAAAATAAATAAATGACAAGAATAACCACCCCCAAGGGGCCCCAAGGATCCCGCATACACCGCCAGTTCCTCATGACAAGGATGAGCGTGAGCCTATGTTCGTACAGGCACATGATCCTGACTACGTGCCAGAGCTTATATACCCTGAGTATATACCATTGGAGGATGAGCATGAGTTTCTGGCTGAGACAGCCATTACCTCCTGTTGATTCACCGACTGCCGAGTCACCCGAAATAGTTACTGAGTTGGATCCCGAGGAGGATCCCAAGGGAGTACGAGGATGATGAGACAGAGGATGGTCCAGTAGACTATCCTATGGACGGGGGAGATGATGGAGATGATGATGACGGCGATTCATCTAAGGATGACGCTGATGGTGAGGATGAGGATGAGGAGGATAAGGACGAGGAGCACTTAGCTCCGGCCAACTCTACTATTGTTGTACCTGTTGATGAGCCTATTTTCCCACCCGAGGGAACATAGCAGTATATACCACAACCTCCATTGACATACTATTGGGGCAAGGCGTTACCGTCCGTGACCTCAGATTCCATAACCTTTCACCAAGCAGAGGTTGAGAGACTTCTGGCCATGACTACTCCATCACCATCACCACCTATCTCACTATCACCACCCTTTGCAAGAGAGCGCCTTGCTAGGTGCACAACCCCACCTACACATTCATCACCACCACCTGTGCCATCACCTTTACTACCGTCATCTGGGTGTCTAACCCAAATCCAGACACTCAGGATAACATCCACTCAGGCTCTCATTGATGCAGTTACTGCCGCATTACCACTACCACCACTACCACCATCTCTATACATACCACCACCTGTTGACCATAGGGACGAGATTCCCGAGTCTGAGCAGCCCCATCAAAGTTGTGTTTGTCCACCTAGGCTACTCGATATGAGTTGGAGAGAGTCCAACTGCTAGACCTACCAACTAGGTCAGGGGATAGATTATGGTTTGTCACAACATAGATGCTGAAAGAGAGGCGACAGGGGATAAGGGATGTCTGGGTACGGTATTAGGGATACTTGGGTAGATCCGTAAGAGGCAGATCCAAGAGATAGCAACCTATGACCGTGGTGAGAGGGAAATCTAGGGTCACAGAGCTTGCTGAGCTCCATGAGCATGATACAACTAGATACATGTAGCTTTACTAGAGGATGCTCAGGATAGTAGGTCTCGTATATCACAGTGAGTCGATATGGACTCGCAGCGGGTCGATTTACTTATGGGGGGTAGGATGACTCTCTAGGAGATAATATGGATGGTGGAGGAGGAGGCCTATGCTTCCCGAGAGGCTTGGGCTCACTTGATAGGATTGAGTCAGGCGACTCATCAGGAGCTTCAGACCCACCGTGATCATGTGTATGCACACGAGACCCATCTCCAGGCACACCAGACACAGCTACAGCTGCAGGGTACTCTTATTCAGACACAACATCAGGTACATGAGACTCGCTTTTAGATGCAACAGGCTGAGTTAGCAGCACTTCAAGAGACTGACCGTAGATGTCAGGCACAGATGGTAGAGACTTTTTGAGTCATTAGAGACATGAGGCGAGAGATGAGCGACATGCAGGCCGAGTTGTTATCACTGCGAGAGCAGCAAAGGAGAGCTAGATAGCCAGGACCAGAGGCTAGGATCCTAGATCACCAGGATTCTTCTGGGGATGCTGACAGTCACATCTAGTGATTTATGTTATTTTATCTTGTTAGGTCATTGTACAGGCATGTTAAGTATTAGGGGTTTTCCCCGCTAACATAGCCTTAGATCTTTTGTATTGTATTATGTGTACTCAGACAACTATTTCATGTAAAATTTTCAAAGTTATGAATGAAATGGATGTGTTATCTTGTACTATATACTTCTCTTGTGTTGATTATCTCATCTATATATTATTATATTCTGTCATATAACCTCATGTTTTGTCTTTTGTGATCTAGACAAATCATGGCACCTACAACCAGAGGAGGACCAAATACCCCTATCAATAACACCAACCCAAACAACATGACCCCCGAATCCATCCAAGCAATGATCGACCAAGCTCTCTTGCGAAACGCCACCAATGGAGATGGAAGCCACAGTTCGCACGGGGATAACCGAAGGAATGTGCAAACTGCGCGCCCTTGTTTTTACGCTGATTTCATGAAGTGCCAACCTTTGAACTTCAAAGGGGCTGAAGGCGTGGTCGGTTTAACTCGATGGATTGAAAAGATGGAATCAGTTTTCCATATCAGTGGTTGTGCTGTTGAGAACCAAGTAAAGTTTGCCACCTGCACTCTGTTAGGTGCCGCTTTGACTTGGTGGAATGGACAGATAAGAACCTTAGGTCCAGAGGCATATGCCATGACTTGGGAAGTACTCAAGAAAAAGATGACAGACAAGTACTGTCCACAAGGCGAAATCAAGAAGTTAGAGATTGAGCTGTGGAACCTGAAGGTCAAAGGAAACGATGTTCCAGCATACACTGAACGTTTCCAAGAGTTAACCCTGATATGTACCAAGTTTGTTGCCAATGAAACCGAGAAGGTTGACAAGTACCTCAGTGGACTTCCTGATAACATTTATGGGAACGTCAAAGCTGCCAAACCCAAGACATTGGATGAGACTATTGAGTTGGCCAATGACTTGATGGACCGAAAACTCCTCACCTACGCGGAAAGGCAATCTGACAACAAAAGGAGGGCTGATGATTCATCCAGAAACAACCATGGTCACCAACAACAACCCTTCAAAAGGCAGAATGTCGCCAAAGTCTACAACATGGGGACAGGCGAAAGGAAGCCTTATGGGGGATCCTTGCCCAAGTGTAACAAGTGTCATCTCCACCACAATGGCCCGTGCACCCAGAGGTGCCACAAGTGCAACAAGATAGGGCACTTTGCCCGTGACTGCAGGAATACTGGTAACACAAATGTTGCTAACACTCAGAAGGGCAATGGGGCAACTCCCAAGGGAAATGGTTGTTTTGAGTGCGGAGCACCAGGACACTTCAAGAGAGATTGTCCAAAACTGAAGAATAAAAATGGAGGAAATGGGAATGCACAAGGATGGGTTTATGCAGTTGGGAATGCAGAAAAGAGGGGAAATGCACATGCACCAGGAAAACCGATGCGTATGTCGTCAGGGTACGTTCCTCTTAATAACACTATGCATCTTTCTTATTCGGGACATGGTCCCGATAGAAGTTTTATATCACTGCATTCTAGTTTCACTTGAAAAACATCGCCCCAAACTTCATTAGAAAACTTTTATGATGTCGATATTAGCGATGGGAAATTGTCAAGATAGACACAATTATTAAGAAGGTAGCACCTTTTTAAAATTTCTTAGAACATCCGTTCAAAAATTGATCTATTGCCGTAGAACTGGATAGTTGAGTCAATTATCTGTTTGGATAGTTAAGAGATATACGCTGTGATCATATGCGATGAGAAACTTGTCTCAATGTTTCCCTAACGGGAAGAATACTGACGTTTTGCGGAAAACGAAAGTAGCAACGGGAAGAGAATCAGTTGACGGTTATCTCTGTTCTACAAAGTCATGAGTACATTGGCCAAGGGATGCCAGGTCCTTTTTAGCACCAGATATCCCTCCATGAATGGAGGAGGACAAGTATGAAAAGGGAACAAATAGAGGACGTTACAATCGTCGAGGAATTTTACAGATGTATTTCCCGAGAGAGACTGCCCCGGTCTATCCCACCAGCTCGACAGTGGAATTTCTAATCGAATTAGTTCCAGGAGCTGCACCCTTAAGCTAGTGCTACCATATCGATTGGCCCCATTACCGAAATTGAAGGAACTATCAGTACAATTACAGAGCTTTCTGACATGGGATTAATATGGCCCGAGTTCATCACTTGGGGCCGGCCCGGTCTTGTTTGTCAAGAAGAAGGACCGGTATCGTTCTGGATTATTCATCGACTAAAGCGAGTTAAACAATTGACAGTAGAAGAATCGTTATCCACTACCGAGGATCGGACGATTTGTTAAGCTGACAGTGAAGAATCGTTATCCACTCCCGAGGATCGACGATTTATTTGATCAACTCCAAGGATCCAGTATTTATTCGAAGATAGATCTGAGATCAGGATATCACCAGCTTAGAGTACGAGAGCAAGACATTCCAAAGACGGCATTCCGAACTCGGTATGGCCATTACGAGTTCCAGGTTATGCCATTCGGACTGACAAACGCACCTGCGGTATTCATGGACCTCATGAACCGAGTATGCAAGCCTTACTTGGATAAGTTCGTAATTGTCTTCATCGATGACATACTTATTTATTCAAAGGACGAGAAAGAGCATGAAGAACATCTCAAGGCCATTTTGGAATTGCTTAAGAAAGAGAAGTTGTATGCAAAATTTTCAAAATGTGAATTTTGGATTCCGAAGGTACAATTTCTCGGACACGTCATTGATAGCAGAGGCATACATGTGGATCCAGCCAAGATAGAATCTATCAAAGATTGGGCGTCTCCTAAGACACCGACGGAGATCCGCCAATTTTTAGGTCTTGCTGGTTACTATCGAAGGTTCATCGAAGGATTTTCGAAGATTGCTAAATCAATGACGAAACTTACTCAGAAAGGAATCAAGTTCGACTGGGGTGAAAAGGAAGAGAACGCTTTTCAGTTAATAAAGCAGAAGTTGTGCAGTGCACCAATTCTGGCTTTACCTGAAGGGAGCGAAGACTTTGTGGTCTACTGCGATGCGTCACACAAGGGTTTAGGAGCTGTGTTGATGCAGAGAGAGAAGGTGATTGCCTATGCTTCTCGACAACTAAAAGTTCACGAGAAGAACTACACCACTCATGATTTAGAACTTGGATCGGTGGTATTTGCTCTAAAAATATAGAGACACTATCTTTACGGAACCAGATGCACCGTGTTCACCGACCATAAAAGCCTACAACACATTCTCGATCAGAAGGAGCTTAACATGAGGCAGCGCCGTTGGCTAGAATTGCTAAGTGATTACGATTGTGACATTCGTTATCACCCGGGGAAGGCAAACGTAGTGGCCGATGCGTTGAGCCGTAAGGAACGGATTGAGCCATTACGGGTTCGAGCCTTAGTTATGACAATTGGCTTGGATCTTCCCAAACGAATACTAGAAGCTCAGATCGAAGCCCAGAAACCAGAGAACCTCGTGAATGAAGACGTAGGCGGTATAATCCGAAGGGATATACCCAAGGAAAGATTGGAACCACGTGCCGATGGAACCTTATGTTTACACGGCAGGAGTTGGTTACCTTGCTATGGAGACTTAAGATCCGTGATTATGCACGAATCCCACAAGTTGAAATATTCTATCCATCCCGGTTCGGAAAAGATGTATCAAGACATGAAAAAGCTATATTGGTGGCCCAATATGAAGGCAGACATCGCCACGTATGTTAGCAAATGCCTGACGTGTGCAAGGGTCAAGGCCGAACATCAAAGGCCGTCAGGATTGCTAGTACAACCTGAGATACCCGAATGGAAGTGGGATAACATCACGATGGATTTTATCACCAAGCTTCCTAAGTCGTCGCAAGGTTTTGACACCATCTGGGTGATTGTGGATCGACTTACAAAATCTGCTCACTTCTTGCCAATAAGGGAGAATGATCCATTGGACAAGTTGGCAAGGTTGTACCTGAACAGGATAGTGGCAAGACACGGGATACCTGCCTCAATTATCTGTGATCGTGATGGAAGATTTACTTCAAATTTCTGGAGATCATTTCAGAAAGCTTTGGGTACAGATATTAGTATGAGCACTGCGTATCATCCAGAAACTGACGGCCAGAGCGAGAGAACCATTCAAACTCTCGAGGACATGCTACGTGCTTGCGTGATCGATTTTGGCAAGGGCTGGGTTAAACATTTTCCATTGGCCGAGTTTTCATACAACAACAGTTATCACGCTAGCATAAAGGCCGCACCCTATGAGGCATTTTATGGCCAAAAATGTCGATCACCTGTGTGCTAGGCCAAAGTTGGAGAAACTCAACTGAATGGTCCGGAATTGATCCAAGAAACAACAGAAAAGATCGTCCTGATCAAGCAGAGAATTCAAGCTGCTCAGGATCGACAAAATAGCTACACTAATTTGTAGCGGAAGCCCATGGAGTTCGAAGTGGGGGATAGGGTTATGCTCAAGGTCTCACCTTAGAAAGGGGTTGTATGATTCGATAAGCGCGGCAAGCTGAACTCGAGATATGTTGGACCTTTCAAGGTGTTAGACAAGGTTGGAAAAGTTGCCTACAGGCTGGAACTTCCTTAAGAGTTGAGCAGGGTTCACCATACTTTCCATGTGTCTAATCTGAAGAAATATTACGCTGACGAACCATTAGTCATGCCGTTATAAGGAATTCACATTGACGACAAGCTCTAGTTTATAGAAGAGCCCGTTGAAATCATGGAACAGGAGATCAAACTATTAAAGCGAAGCCGGATACCATTGGTTAAGGTTTGCTAGAACTCTATGAGAGGTCCTGAGTTCACCTAGGAATGTGAAGATTCGTTCAAACAAAAGTACCCACAACTTTTCACAAACTGGGCTTTGTCATCCACTATAAGGTCTTAAGCTTTGAGGACAAAGCTCTTTTAACGGGTGAAGTCGAAAGAGATGAGTTGAAAGTTAAGATAAAAAATGGGAAGAATCATCAAAGGGTCTTAATAAATTACTCAACAGTCAAATGAGTGCTATGTAACATTTCTCAATTTCATGTCATTTTACGACTCCTATTATTCGTCACTATTTATTTTGGTCCGATACGCGTTTACTTTTAATTTAACATTTAAGCTAAATCGTGTAGACTAGAAATAATTATTTAACGTAAACGGTCACCAAATAAATTAAGGTTTACGTCAAACAAGTGTTATATAATTATTAAGAAGATAATTATTAAATTTGCGTATTTTTTTTTATTGGTCACGTAAAAGGCTTACGTTTCGCAATAAAATACATTTAGACACACCCCGGAAATACCTAGACTTACCTAGACTCAAACCAATACCCACTTTTAAACCTTAAACACAAAGTTTATTCAAATCTTGTGTCATTAAGCCATTTGGCCGAATATAGGTAACATAAATTAACTAGCAAATCTTTGTTTTATTCCCCAAAGTACATGTACCATCCTAGGTAATTAAGGAAGGTACTAGTTGCCTCAAATTAGCCAACTAATCCCTTTCTTTGCTCTCTTGGATGCCACGGCTAGAAAAAAGGAACCACACACACAAAAGCACCTAGAAAATCTTCTAATGATCCCTAAGTACATGTACAAGCCCTATGTAATTAAACCTTGTACAACATGTCCCTAGATTAAGCTAATACACATTGGGTAATAACCTCTTTGGCTCTCTTTTCTCTTGGATACCTCATATAACACCCCGTGTTTTCAAGTCATTGACGACGTCAATAAATTCACTATGTACTTTTAGTATTGCACGCGTTTGCTTTTAATCGTAATCGTTAAGTTTAATCGCGTACGCCAAAAATTAGCGTTTAATGTAAACGGGCATCAAACGATTAAATGTTTACATCAATCAAGTATTAAATAATTATTTTGAGAATAATTATGGTCTTTGTTCATTGTATTTTTATTGGTTGCGTAAATTGATTACGTTCGCGATAAATTGCGTTTAGGCAATTCCGGAACCACCAAAACTTTTTTACGCTTCAACAAATACCCACATTTATACCCAATACTCAAATTTTACAAAAATATATCATATATGTCTCTATATGGCCGGATTTAAAGAGATATATACAAGAAAAATGAAAAAAATCTTGCAACTAGGTCTTTGTACAACATCTACTCCATTAAACTTATACATACCTTGTTTCTTTGACCAAGACCAACTTCCCTAAGACCCTCATCTTGTTCTTGACCACTATTGCAATCTTTTTGACCATCTATATCTTATATACATGCACTTCTAGTAAGAGAACTCATACAACACAAGACTTAACCAAAAATCAAACAAAAACACTCTCTTTTCTCTCTTTGAAGCCCACGGCTCAAACTCACCCTTATACACAATCCATACAAAATTTTCTACAACCTATACAAGCCATCACACATCCTTCCTAAGATATACTAAGGTATTTGCAAGCCTTGGTTAACCATTTGCAAGTGTTGAAGCAATAAATCAAGATTAGGGTTTATTTGGAAAATTAGGGTTTCATATTGTGCAAGCTTGGGTTTAAAGTCTAAACAAGGGTTTAGCACATATTTCTCATCATCATCATTCATCACTAAGGTTACCTAAAACCTTTATCTTTTCATTTTCATGATTTTATATGTATATGATGTTCTATATAGAAAAATCACCATTTAAGACTTTTGAACATGTAAAAGGGATTTTTACTTGTGATTATGCTTTTGTACACTTTTTCATATGATATTAGGTTGATAATATCATGTTAAAATGGATCTATAAGTGTTATACCATGTTGGTTAAGTGTAAAAATGATTATGTACAAATTAGGGTTTATAAAGTTTACTTAATATGTTACAAGTAAAAGTAATGCAAATGACATGTTAATCTTGTTTATGGACTTTTAGTGATGTTATATGAACACTAAAATAAGGTTATAATGGAAGTATAAGTGATGAACAACCTTGGTTAAGCTTAAAAAGTGTTAATGAAAGATTAGGGTTTTTAATGATTTACATGAAAAGCTACAAGTAAATGTGTATAATCAACTTGATAAACTTGTTAATCTTGGTAATTTGGACATATGAGGACAATGATGGACTAATGGACTTTATTATATGTAACACATATAATATATATGGTATAAAAAGACTTGTGATAAAGTTACAAAAGTTGAAAAGTATAAAAACAAAGTTTACATATGGAATCAAGAAAGACATCCTAACTTTCTGTTTTAATTCGACATACAACCTGTCCATTTTATATTTTTATAAAATAGTACGTCTCATGACGATTCCAAAAAGCTAAGAAACTTGAAAAACGGATAAATAACGAAAAAGTTACGGTAAAAACAAGTTATACGATAAATAAACGGATTTATAAAAGAATTTTTATAAAACAATTTATAAAAATTATATAAAACAGCAAGTTTAGTATTTTTAACAGATTACACATATTTTTAGGATTCCAAAATGATAAGAAACGAAAATTTTCAATTAATAACGAATGAGTTATGAATTTTGCGAGTTTACGACAATTAATACTTTTATAAAACAATTTTTATAAAAGTTACTATTCATGACAGAAACTTTTATTTTTGTAAACCTCATAAATTGATAGAACTTTCAATTACGAGAACGTACTCGAAAGAATCGCTAAAAACGGAGCTATAACGAATAAAATACGACGTTTACGGGTTTTACGACGACAAAAACAATATAAGTAAACTTATGATCTGGTGTGAACAGTAAAAGTTACTGTTCACCAGTAGGTCCAAATTTTGAAAATGTCAAATATTGATAACTCGTCTTAATACGAAAACGTGAGCGCAAGAAACGCCTCAAACGGACTTGAAACGCGAAAGTTACGTCAGTTTTGCTAAAACGGTAATTATAAACGTTTTAACTTATTAAACACAATTTTACCAAAACAATTAGATGGTGATCTAGCTATGTAGAATTGTATATGGTAGATGTTAATTACCATGCTTAGCACTTATACGACCTATATTGGATTAGGTTGCATTCGATCTTTTACGTGACGCATTATCTGTGATATTTGGATTATCAGAACTCAAGGTGAGTTCATAGCCCCACATTTTTACGATTTCAATGATTTATAACTTTGGGGTGGAAATGTTTTATAACTAGACACAAGTGGTTAAGTTTCATATTATGATTACGTGTTGCCTAAGTAGCGATAACAAATGTTGAGCCCGCCATTATTATGAATTGCCAATTACTAGGATTGTGAGGCGCGAATGATTTGAATTAGATCTCTATTGAGATTGAAATCCCAGTTCGGGTGATTAGCTATCATGGCAAACGAAACGAATACCCATGTCAATACATAGGATATTGCGTTTAGAAACATCATCACGAGCAATGTAGGCCATTTATATGGATTCATTTAGTCAGCTTCAGTGTCATGAGCTTAGGGCAATGTTTAAATTTCATTTATATGATGTCTGCATTGTTGCTTTATCATTACTTGGGGAAATCATGTGGTTCTACAATATATGAATTTATCAAACCTATGAATTCTCCAACATTATTGTTGAACGTTTTAAGCAATGTTTTTCAGGGGACTCAGTCAAGCATGAGGAGCAAGGGATACATTTGGTGGTGTTGATTTGGATATCATTGCATTAAAGATTTTTGTCACATTACTTTTTATATAATCTTTGTTTTGGGGAGAAATCTTTGTATTTTGAACAAGTGGACAAGTGAAGCTTCGGCTTATGTAACAAATACTTTGTTAATTCCAATGTATCAGTTTTAAACGACTTTTTGGTTGTTCTATATACATCTTGTGTTATTGATCTATGAAGTAACACGCCCCGGACCCTTATTCCGCTGTGAACTAATTTGGGGGTGTTACATTTGGGCTTAATTCATTTGGGTCCATTAACTTGTCCTAGGTTATAGTAATCCTTATAATCTGCTTAAGCTCACAAATAAGCCGTCGAAGCTTATTTGTGGCTTATGGGTTTTATGGTTCGCGGTAATAGGCTAACGAGCCCATTTAAGGACCCGTTTGGGTTCTAACCATACTAGGGGTCCATATTAGTTTCAAATGAGCTTGTAAGGTTCTTAATAAGCTCGTAGAGCTTATTAATAAGCTGTAGTCTCATGGCCTTTTGGCTGTTGGGCCTGCTAGGTCCATTAATGGCCCGTTAGGATTAAACGAACCTAAATGTGGTCCATTAGGCTCACTAGTTACATTCTAGGGTTTTAATCTTTGAATAAGCATTCGATAAGCCTTAAACATTCATGTTTTACCACATGAACTCGATTAATATGATTGAATACGCTTTCCCTAGCCATGTTGTTGCGTTTTCATGAGAAGTTTACGTATAGTTTTCATGCACTTGGTTAGAACGGACAATTGAGCACCATGCGTTCCCTTATCTAGTCATTTTAAATGAAACCTTAAGCCTCAACTCGATATTCAGTTACATTTTATACATTTTGGCACCACACAAGTTCATATACATGTATTAGGTGCGTGAAACATGCATGGGTTGAACCATGCATGTCCATGCTCATGTTATTTGTCCCATACAAATATTACGTGACCCATATAACTAGATATGAATAAAAACAAGTTGAATATGGACATGTAGAGCTTAGTTCGAGACTTACAATAGTCCTAGAGTCTTGTTTGTGGGGTAGATTGTGAGCAAACTGAAATCGTATTAAACCCCCAAATATATTAAGTATGATTGTATTTTCCTTCCTAGCTTAACCCAATGCCTTATAATCCTTGCCTTGTGTAATGTGGTGTAGTGTTTCAGTAATGCTTGGCTCAGCTTAATGTGTACCGAAACAAGGAGAGGAAAAACAAGGTGTTCTTGTTTTAGAGAGAGTTTGTTAGTTTTAGAAATGTGTTAAGTGACAATGTAAGTGTGTATATATACACATAAGCTAGTTAGTTTCCCTTAGTCCTAAACTAACCAAAAACGAGCCTTATGAGGTGGTTCTAAGGATTTCTAGTTAATCACACATGGTTTCTTGCTAAACCACTTAAGTACAATCTTTAATTGCTCAATATTTGTACAAGATATGCTTAGATACTTGAAATCTTATGGTTTGTGTTATTTCATGCTTAGCCGCGGCATCAAGGTGGACAAAGGAAGCAAATGGGTTATTAACCATTGTGTAATAGGCTAGTTAGGAGGCATGAAGTACAAGGTTTAATTACCTTAAGAATGTACATGTACTTAGGAGATTTTTAAGGATTTTCTAGTTGGTTTGTTTCCCCATATTCGGCCCTAGTGGGTGATTAAAACAAGAATTGATTTAATTTTGTGTTTAAGGTTTAAAAGTGGGTATTGGTTTGAGTCTAGGTATTTCCGAGGTGTGTCTGAATGTATTTTATAGCGAAACGCAAACCTTTTACGTGACCAATAAAAATAAAATACTCAAAGTTAATAATTATCTTCTTAATAATTATATATTACTTGTTTGATGTAAACCTTAATTTATTTGATGACCGTTTACTTTAAATGATTACTTCTGGTCTACGCGATTTAGCTTAAATGTTAATTTAAAAGTAAACGCGCATCGGACCAAAATAAATAGTGACAAATAATAGGAGTCGTAAAATGACTTGAAATTAAGAAATATTACAGTCTCCACCCATTAAAAGAGCTTTGTCCTCAAAGCTTAAGACATTGTAGTGGATGACGAAGCCTGGTTTGTGAAAAGTTGTGGGTATTTCTGTTTGAACGAATCTTCGCGTTCCCAGGTGAACTCAGGACCTCTCCTGGAGTTCCAGCGAACCTTAACCAATGGTATCCGGCTTCGCTTCAATCATTTGATCTCCCGTTCTATGATTTTAACAGGTTCTTCCACAAACTGGAGCTTATCGTCAACGTGAATTCCCTCTAACGGCATGACTAATGGTCTCGTTCAGGTAACATTCTTCAGATCTTTGTGTAAAAGACACATGGAAAGTATGATGAACTCTGCTCAACTCTTGGGGAAGTTCTAGTTTGTAGGCAACTTTCCTAACCTTGGCTAACACTTTGAAAGGTCCGACGTATCTTGGATTCTGCTTGCCCCGCTTACTGAATCGCACAACCCCCTTCCATGGTGAGACCTTGAGCATAACCCTATCCCCAACTTCGTACTCCATTGGCTTTCGCTTCCTATCAGCGTAGCTCTTTTGTCGATCCTGAGCAGCTTGCATCCTTTGCTTGATCAGGACGATCTTTTCTGTTTTTTTCGGATTTAATTCTGGACCAGTGTTGCTTCCCACCTCAGGTCCCGCACAACGTTTATCGACATTTTTTGACCATACAGTGCCTCATAAGGTGCGGCCTTTATGCTAGCGTGCTAACTGTTGTTATATGAAAACTCGGCTAGTGGCAAATGCTTAACCCAACCCTTGCCAAAATTGATTATGCAAGCACGCATGTCCTCGAGAGTTTGAAGAGTTCTCTCGCTCTGGCCGTCAGTTTCTGGATGATACGCAGTGCTCATACTTATATCTGTACCCAAAGCTTTCTAAAATGATTTCCAGAAATTAGACGTGAATCTCCCATCATGATCACAAATGATTGACACAGGTATTACGTGTCTTGCTGCTATCCTGTTCAGGTATAACCTTGCCAACTTGTCCAATAGATCATTCTCCCTTATTGGCAAGAAGTGAGCAGATCATGTAAGTCGATCCGCAATCACCCAGACGGTGTCAAAACCTTGCGACGACTTAGGAAGCTTGGTGATAAAAACCATCGTGATATTATCCCACTTCCACTCGGGTATCTCAGGTTGTACTAGCAATTCCCATATGGCCTTTGATGTTTCGGCCTTGTCATTGCACATGTCGAGCATTTGCATACATAGGTTGGCGATGTATGCTTCTTATATGGGCCACCATTAATAGCTTTTTCATGTTTGATACATCTTTCCGAACCGAGATGGAAGTAGGAGTATTTGGACTTGGTGAGATTCGTGCATAAATCACGGATCTTAATCTCCATAGCAAGGCATTCAACTCTTGTGTGTAAAATAGGTCCCGTCGGGACGTTGGTTCTAACCTGTCCGGTATAATCTTTTTGATCATCCGTTACGTCTTCATTTACAAGATTTTCTGTTTTCAGGGCTTCGATCTGAGCTTCTAAAATTCGTTTGGGAAGATTTAAGCCAATAGTCATAACCAAGGCTCGAACCCACAATGGTTCAATCCGTTCTTTACGGCTCAAAGCATCGGCCACTATATTTGCCTTCCCCGGGTGATAACGAATGTCACAATCGTAGTCACTCAGCAATTATAGCCAAACGGCGTTGCCTTATGTTAAGCTCCTTTTGATCGAGAATATGTTGTAGACTTTTATGATTGATGAATACGGTGCATCTGGTTCCATATAGATAGTGTCTCCATATCTTTAGGGAAAACACTACCGATCTAAGTTCTAAATCATAAGTGGTGTAGTTCTGATCGTGAACATTTAGTTGTCGAGAAGCATAAGCAATCACCTTCTCTCTCTGCATCAATATAGCACCTAAACCCTTGTGTGACGCATACAGTAGACTCAAAGTTTCGCTCTACAGGTTAAGCCAGAACTTTGGTGACTCACTACTTTCTGCTTTAATTATCTGGAAAAGCGTCTTTCCTTTTCACCCAGTAGAACTTGATTCCTTTCTGAGTAAGTTTCGTCATTGATTTAGCAATCTTCAAAAATCCTTTGATGAACCTTCGATAGTAACCAGCAAGACCTAAAAAGTGGCGGATCTCCATTGGTGTCTTAGGAGACGCCCAATCTTTGATAGATTCTATCTTGGCTGGATCCACATGTATGCCTTTGCTATCAATGAAGTGTTCGAGAAATTGTACCTTCGGAATCCAAAATTCACATTTTGAAAATTTTGCATACAACTTCTCTTTCTTAAGCAATTCCAAAATGGCCGCGAGATGTTCTTCATGCTCTTTCTCGTCCCTTGAATAAATAAGTATGTCATCGATGAAGACAATTACGAATTTATGCAAGTAAGGCTTGCATACTCGGTTCATGAGGTCCATGAATACCGCAGGTCCGTTTGTCAGTCCGAATGGCATAACCTGGAACTCGTAATGGCCATACCGAGTTCTGAATGCCGTCTTTGGAATGTCTTGCTCTCGCACTCTAAGCTAGTGATATCCTGATCTTAGATCTATCTTCGAATAAATATTGGATTAAGTCAATTTGGAATTCCACTGGTCGAGCCGGAGGAAGACCTGGCAAGTCCTCGGGAAATACTTTAGGAAAATCTCGGACGATTGGTACGTCCTTTATTTGTTTTCCATCTGACTTGTCCTCCTCTTTCTTGGCGGATATCTACGCCAAAAAGACCTGGCATCCTCTTGCCATGTACTCTTGAGCTTTTGAACATGAGATAACTATCAATCGAGATTCTCTCCTGTTGCTACTTTCGTTGCCACAAAAAGTCAAAGTTTCATTCCCATAAGAAACTTGAACAAGTTTCTCATCGCACACGATCACGGCGTGACATCTTCTTAACCAGTCCATACCGATAATGACATCGAAACTACCCAATTCTACGGGCATTAGGTCTATGTTGAACAGATGGTCTAAGAAATTTAAAGTGCAACCTCGTATAATAGTGTCTATCCCGACTATTTTCCCATCAGCTAATTCGACATCATAACTATTATCTAATGGAGTTGGGACGATGTTAATCAAGGAACTAAATGTAGTGGATATAAAGCTTCTATCGGCACCAGTGTCGAATAAGATAGATGCGTAGTGGTTGTTTAAGAGGAACGTACCTGTGACGACATTGGCATCCGGGTTTCCTGATGCATTTCCTCTCTTTTTTGCATTCCCAACTGCATAAACCCAACCTTGTGCATTCCCATTCCCTCCATCCTTATTCTTCAACTTAGGACAATCTCTCTTGAAATGCCCTGGTGCTCCACACTCAAAACAACCATTTCCCTTGGGAGCTGCCCCATTGCCCTTTTGAGGTTTTTAGACATCATTGTGTTAACCAGTACTCCTGCAATTGCGAGCAAAATGCCCTACTTTGTTGCACTTGTGGCACTTCTGGGTGCACGGGCCATTATGGTGAAAATGGCACTTGGTGCACTTGGGCAAAGATCCCCCATAAGGCTTCTTTTCGCCTATCCCCATATTATAGACCTTGGCGACATTCTGCCTCTTGAAGGGTTGTTGTTGGTGACCATGGTTGTTTCTGGATGAATCATCAGCCTTCCTTTTGTTGTCAGATTGCCTTTCCACGTAGGTGCAGAGTTTCTAATCCATCAAGTCATTGGCCAACTCAATAGTCTCATCCAACGTCTTGGGTCTGGCAAATTTGACGTTCCCATAAATGTTGTCAGGAAGTCCACTGATGTACTTGTCAACCTTCTCGGTTTCGTTGGCAACAAACTTGGTTAATATCAGGGTTAGCTATTAGATTACGTTTAGTGTAGTGCTGGATCATCACGTTCTCCTTGACCTTTAGGTTCCACGCTCGATTTCTAATTTCTTGATTTCACCTGCGGACATTACATTGTCTGCATCTTTTTCTTGAGGCACTTCCCAAGACATTGCATATGCCAGGACCTAAGGTTCTTTTCTGGGGCCATCCACCAAGTCAAAAAAAGCACTCTTAACAGAGTGCAGGTGGCAAACTTCACTTTGACTCATCATAGCACATACCACTGATGGGGGTTATTGAAAAATGACTCCATCTTTCAATCCACGAGTCAAAAACCGACTCCACGGCCTTCTGTCCCCTTGAAGTTTAAGGGTTGACACTTCATGAAGTCAGCGTAAAATAAGAACAAGGGGCGCGCAGTTTGGCACGCTCCTTAGGTTACCTGTGTGAACCTGTGGCTTTCATTCTCATTGGTAGAGTTTCGCTGAAGAGGCTGGTCAATCATTGCTTGGATGGATTCTAGGTCATGTTGTATGGGTTTTGGTTGGTTGTTAATAGGGGTTTATGTCTCTTCTGGACGTAGGTTCATGATTTGTCTAGATTACAAAAGACAAAACATGAGGTTATATGACAGAATATAATAATGTATAGATGAGATATCAACACAAGAGAGGTATATAGTACAACATAACACATCTATTTCATTCATAACTTTGAAAATTTTACATGAAATAGTTGTTGGATTACACAGAACACAATACAAAAGATCTAAGGCTATGCTAGCGGGGAAAACCCCTAATAATTAACATGCCTGTACAATGACCTAGCAAGATAAAATAACATAAATCACTAGATGTGACTGTCAGCATCCCCAGAAGCATCTTGGAGATCTAGAATCCTAGCATCTGGTCCTGGCTGTCTAGCTTTCCTCTGCTGCTCTCGCAGTGTTAACAACTCGGCCTGCATGTCACTCATCTCTCACCTCATGTCTCTAATGACTCAGAGAGTCTCTACCATATAGGCCTGACGCCTATGGTCAGTCTCTCAAAGCGCTGCTAACTCAGCCTGCTGCATCTGAAAGAAAGTCTCATGTACCTGATGTTGTGTCTGAATAAGAGTACCCTACAGTTGTAGCTGTGTCTGGTGTGCTGAGATGGTCTCGTACGTTTGCTACACATGATCATGTTGGGTCTGATGCTCCTGATGGGTCTCCGACTCAGCGTATTGAGTGAGCCTAAGCCTCTCGGGAAGCATAGGCCTCCTCCTCTACCATCCATACTGTCTCCTGGAGAGTCATCCTATCCCCCATAAGTAAATCGACCCGCTGCGAGTCCATATCGAATCGCTGTGATATATGAGACCTACTATCCTGAGCATCCTCTAGTAAAGCATACAAGTCTTGTGTATCATGCTCATGGAGCTCAGCAAGCTCTGTGACCCTAGTATTGACCTCTCCCATGGTTATAGGTGCTATCTTAGGAACTGCCTCTGCTAGGATTAAACCAAGTTATCCCTTAATTCCGTAACCCAAATCTATTATTCCCCTATCGCCTCTTCTTCAGCATTCTATCGTACTGACAAATCCATAAGCTACCCTGCCTTGGTAGGTCTTAGAGTAGAACCTCCCCGACATCGTATTGGGAGCCTAGGGTGGACAAATACAACCTCTTACGGGGTGGCCGCTCAGACTCGGGAATATCATCCCTACGGTCAATAGGTGGTGGTATGTATAGAGCGGGTGGTAGTGGTGGTAGTGGAGGTGATGGTAATGCGGCAGTAACTGCATCAATAAGGGCCTGAGTGGATGCTATCCTGAGTGTCTAGATTTGGGTTGGACACCCAGATGATGGTAGTAAAGGTGATGGCACAGGTGATGGTGATGCATGTACAGGTGGGGCCATGCTCCTAACAAGGCACTCCCCTACAGAGGGTGGTGATAGTGAGATAGGTGGTGATGGTGACGGAGTAGTCATGGTCAGAAGTCTCTCAACCTCTTCGCTCGGTTGGAAGGATATGGTAACCTGAGGCCGAAATGATAATCCTAGCCACCTAATAGTAATGTCAGTGGAGGTGTGGTGGTATAATAGGCTTATTCCCTCCAAGTGGGAAACAAGCTCTATCAAGGTACAACAATTGCAGATGTGACCGGAGGCTAAGTTGCTCCTCTCCTTCCCTCTCGTCTCGTATCCTCATCCTCACCATCAGCGTCATCCCAGATGAATCGCCATCATCATCATCTCCATCATCTCCCTCGTCGCATAGGATGTCGAACCAGACCATCCTCTGTCTACTCCATCACCGGACCATCCTCTGTCTCATCATCCTCGTACTCCTCTGGATCCTCCTCGGGATCCGACTCAGTAACATATCCGGGTGACTCAGCAGTAGGTGAATCAACAGGAGGTAATGGCTGCTCCTCAGCTGGAAACTCATGCTCATCCTCCAATGGTATATACTCAGGGTATATAGGCTCTGGCACGTAGTCAGGATCATGTGCCTGTACGAACATAGGCTCACGCTCATCCTCGTCCTGAGGAACTGGCGGTGTCTGTGGATCCTCTGGGCCTGGTATGTAATCCGGTGATGGTGGGGCTACTGGCTGCATCGGGAGTCCGTCGTATCCTAATACGATGACCCGTGGGATGCCTCCCTCAGATATCTCCTCATCATCGGCTCCCCAGAAGGCTCTGCCGGGCTCAGAGTCGGTGTAAACGGAAGTGTAGGTAACCGCAGATGTCGCAGAAGACATGACTACTGCAAAAAGCAAAAATAGCTTATATAAGTATTACTTATAAGAGAGATCGGTATGATATGTCTATAAGCTTTAATTATAAGAGTGGTCTCTATGTTATATCTATAAGATTTAATTATAAGAGTCTTATAGTAATATACGTAATATAATTTATATACACGTATATCAATCAATCATGTAAGCACTTAGTAACTACTAATGCTAAAACAATGCATGTCATGTAAGCATATATCCTGGATGCAAACAAGTAATGTATGTATGTCCCTCGCAAATCCCATTTGTGAAAACAGTGTTTGAAAATGGTTATAGTCCAGACAAAAACTTTTGACCTGGTTCTCTATAACCTTGGCTCTGATACCAATCTGTAACACCCCCAAATCTGGGTAGCAGCGGAATATAATGTATATCCGAGGGCGTTACTTCATAGATCAATAGCACAAGATATGAGAACGACCACTAAACGTGTCGTTTGAAAAAGATACATTGGATTAACAAAATACTTGTTTGTTACATAAGCTCATGGCTTCAAATTGTTCAACAGTATAAATAAAGATTTCGGTTTATAACAATTGTCCCCAAAATGTAATAAGACCCCAAATCTTTAATATGACTCTTCAATTATTGACTTCCAATGTATCACTGCACCTCGTGCCTTATTGACCTGAGAAAACATGCTTAAAACGTCAACATAAAGTTGGTGAATTCATAGGTTTATGTAAATCAATAGTAGGACCGCAAGATTTCCAAGTGTATGATTAAGCAACAAATGCAAACATCATAAAAAGTAATTACGTTTCCTAAGCTCATGACACTGAAGCTCGACAGGTATGAATGCAATAAATTGCCAATAAATGCCCGTGAATGATGTTCTAACCCGCAACATCCCAATCCGACATGGTATACGTTTGTTGTCCGGCAACCCGGCACAGTGAGCGCTACTCACCCAAACGAGGATGTCAGTCCCAAATAGATCTATTTATAACATTCGCGCTCACAACCTAGTGATTGACAGTTCATGATAAAGGGCTCAGTGGGTTATCGCTACTTAGGCAAACACGTAATCATAGTATAAAATGTACACTTGCGTCCAATTTGTAAAACAAAGCATGTTCTCACCCCAAGGATGTAAATCGTTTAAATAATTGTAAAGCATGGGGCTATGAACTCACCTTAGTAAATAGTCCTCTAAAAATGATAGTATATATCCAAGTATGACACACACCGTTAAATACCTAAGTAAATACGGCCAATCTTAGTCTACAAGTTTAGGCTAAAGACTCAATGCATAAACTACAATAATTTACTAGTTTATATATACTGTTATCACTTGTGTGGTGGTGTACATGTTTAATGTATTTGTATTCACTCGATGGCTCTTGGGAAGGTATACGATTTCACACGTTCTAATATACGTATAAAAGTTATTAATAAATGTTCGTATTTATTAACTCGTAGGTTAACTTGTATATTATCCGAATATAATTCGTCCGATATGTTAAGTGTTTATGGAATCACTTTTGTTTATAAAATACCCTTAGGTTTTCTATAATTACAAAACAGTCCCTCTAGTTTATGAAAATGTAACATTTACACTTTAGACCCTTAAGTTTTCACTTGTACATAATTAGTCCTCCAACTTTACAAGGTTTATAGTTTATGTCCTTATATGTCCCGTAAATACCTAAAGTTTCAGAAGTGACAAAAACAGTCCCTTAAGTTACTAAAATGGTGAGTTAACAGTTTCACCCCTTTAAGTTTCAAAATTGACACCTTTAGTCCCTGAACTTGTAAAAATCACATTTTAAGCCCGATCAAGTTCTAGCAAGTGGCATTTGGTTTTATTAGACTCCAATAAGCCACATAAGCTGTTGTCAGCTTATAAATAAGTTTGGACGAGCTTATTTTGGCTTATTGGGCTTATTGGGCCCGTTAAGGTCCATTAGGCTATTTAATGGTTCAGTCTAGTTTCCAAAGGTACAAAAGCACTTGTTAAGCTTATTTAAGTTATAGCTATCAGTTTGGCTTATAAATAACATGTATCCCCCTCGCACGGGGTTATAAACATTCAAAAGATGAAAAGCGAGGTTATGAAAACTCACTCGTTGATTGTAAAACAATTGGACAGATAGGCATCTAATATGCACAACCCGAACGGAAGAAGAAGCGGCTCGATCAAGAAGTTGCAACTAATCTTAACGGCTAAGTCCTACTAGCCTAGGATAATGTATTTGGGCTTCTGATGAATGGTTACATCAACGCGACACGTTGATAAAAGGTTTAGATTTAAAGTTGTAATAGTTTGTTGGTTGGTTAAATAAAATAAATCGAAAAGTAACGCAAAGTGTGTAATATATTATGTATATATTACATGTCAAAAATGAACAAGTATATAATTCAAATCGTGAATTATATAACAAACAAAACCAATTAAATAAATAAAAAGTTCTCGTATAAATGTAAACGATGTTTTAAGGTTACATATTATGTTAAAACGATGTTTGTACAGCTTTTACGACAATTATGATGCTATCTTCTAGTTGACAATGATAAAATATAAAATAATATTTTATAAATTTATATTTTGTTTCCTCGACGGGTTGTGTCAAAAATAGTTGTCTCGTTTTAAAAGTATAGTTTTCGTTCGTTGCTCAGATTATCGTATAGTTATATTTTAGTATATTTTTAAAATATAATTTAGTCCTTTTATCGGTTTCTAAAGAAATAGCAGTTTTTGTGAATCATAAATATATAGAAAATTATATGAATTTCATCATGACTTTTCCCGTTTATATAATGTTTTCCATATTTATAAAATCCAATGTTCTTCCACTTTTCAAACAAACCGTGTTGCAATATCCTTGTGCTTTAAATATATATATATATTTATATATATTTTTAAACTAAACAATATAATGATTATTACATTTATTTAACCATTTAACCACCTTTATATATATCCGGTTTTAATATTTTTAAAACCTTAAGTTATATTTATCCATCGTTTTATATGAACCAAACGCACCCTAAAGTTGTTTCTGCTCACCCAAACGCGTCCTTATGGTGAAACTACTAACCCAAACGCACCCTATATGATTTTCCTGCTAACCCAAACGCACCCGTTTGGCAAATCTGCCAAACCAAACAAACACCCCCTTATGTTGTTTTCTGCCCAACCAAACGCCCCTTGTGGGCTATTAAACCCTCAACCAAACGCACCCTCTTGTGGTGATATAAAACCAAACGGACCTTATGGTGGTGGCTGCCACCCAACCGCATCCCATGGTGGTGGCTGCCACCCCAAACCCGACGCACCCTCATGGTGCAAATCCCCACCCGAACACACCCCCCTTTTCTTGTGAAATAACAAACCAAACACAGCCTAGCTGATGCCCTAAACCCACGACAAACGCACCCTTTTTGGGTGGTTTTACAACAAAACGCATCCTAGTTGGGTGTTATGACAACCAAACACCCCTTGGCTATTTATGATAACAACCAAACGTACTTTTTTCTGTTAAAAAAATAACAAAAACAAACGCACCCCCATGGTGGTGCGGCTGAGATGGTAGGTGTTGACGAAAGGGGAGGGGCAGTCGTGGTGAGGTGGTGGTGGTGATGGCGCGTGGAGGAGAGTGGTAGTGGGATCGGATAGATCGGGCGACGAGAAACTCTTTTGGACTCGCCGGAAAAGTTTTCCGACGGTAGCACGGCGGCGGTGACGGTGGTCGGAGGTGGCTGCCGGATTTGGGGAGAGGGAGAGAGAGGAGAGCACATATATGTATGTGTGTTGTATATATAAGAATGAAATGAAAAATTTTTATAAAATTTTTATTTATATTAAAACTTTAAAAGTAAATGACAAGTCAAAGATAATTGAGGGTTAATTATATAAATAGTATCACAGGGACCAAAAGTGTAATATTGAGAAACTTTTATAAAATATTGGTTCGGGACTCGTTTGAGCGACTTAACGGATGATTCAAATCTCGAAACTTGCGCCATTGTTTTTCAAATCATTTTTCCCATAAAAACGAGTATTTACTTGAAAGTATTTCATAAATATTTTTATAACATTTATAAAATATTTGTTATTCATTTGGAAACCCGGTTATGTCTTGTCCGAAATTAAAAATAAAAATAAATTTCTAACCCGTATATTCGCGTTATCAACAAACGTTTTCGAATAAAATGATGACTAATTTATTAAATGTTTTTATTTAATAAAAAGTGTTAATTAAATATAACATAATTATTTTCTCGTTTCTAAATCTTGCGAGGGCATTTCAGTCACTTTCTGACTATTTTCGGGTCTCGGTCAAAACTGAAAAGTTGTCAGGAATGTCGTTTTACATCAAATTGCTTTAGAGTCCGAATAATGAAAACGTGATTTAATGGTTCGTTTTTTATATGTCAACTATTAATTAATATATATCTTTTTCGTTTTCAAGCCAAATAAGTTAAAAATAACTTCCACTTGGGAAATATAATAATAAATATGATTTATTATTTGAAATATGTTCCGAAAATTTTACCGGTCACGCGGTAATTGTTTTTACGAGACAATAAAAGACCAAAAGTCAAAAAGTCAAGTCAGACCCAAAAAGTCAAAGGGTAAAATCGTCATTCGAAATTTCGAAAATTCTCGGATGTTACAGTACCTACCCCTTAAAGAAATCTCGTCCCGAGATTAAATTTGTGTTATCCGATTGTGTGACCAAGGAAAGACTTAAGGTTTAATAAACTCGTTCTAAACAAGACGCTGATAACTTTATTCAGCAAAATTCGGTGTTTCTACACTTCTCAATCTACCAAAAATTTTGGCTAGGTTTGTCCAGGATATTTAATCCATCAAAATGGGTATCTCAAAATATATCATTACAGATCTTATGACTGGTATAACCGCGTTATAGGGAAAGTCTCATTATAGTGAAAACCTCAAGAAGAAGGTGTAGTCGCGTGAGTATGTTTGTATAAGTTTCTAAATGTCCGAGGACGGAGTCTCGTTTCTACTATCTGTAATGTTCGATGATTCACATCAACGTGGCTTATGTATGTAAGTACCCAACTTACTTGGCAGTACTAGGATGTATCGCGACCTAAGTCTTCCTACTAGTGGCCCGAAATGAATAGTCCAACTATCTGTTTCGTCGATAGGTGTTTATCTCGTTTAAGGGGAGTTGCATAACCTATTGGATAAAGTTGTATCAGTCGGGACCGCTCCAGGACCCAACAGCAGCGACCATAACGTCAATACTATAACAAATGGTGATGGGATGCCGAGAATTAGGACATTTCGAGAAACAATATTCCCAGAATAAAGTTTAATAAATGAGAGGAGCTCGCGAGAGAGCTTATGCGATAGACGGCGGATTATGGTACTCGGTCGTTAGTTCGATGAATCAGCTCCATTAGCTCAAGTGTGTAACAAGTCTGTTAGTTCCACGAACAGTTCGTGATCGCGAGGATTAGCAACAACAAAAGTAATAACTTAAGAATGTGATAAGGTAGATCCAAGTGAGGCCTTAAGATTCTGCTGAGTGGCAAGACACGATTGTGTCTCTAGACCCTTTTTAACGGATTCTGATGATTATCGATTTCAGGTTCTTACTCGTGTCATATTGGATACCATTAAGCCCACTCATTTATAATTTATTATTTGCATAAAGAAGCGTCCAAATTTATGTAAATAATAAATTGATAAACTTATGGTTCGGTGATTTATAATTTATTTATTTAACTGAAGAGGCGTCCCAATCCTTTCAAATAAATAAATTATAAATCATCCTACTTAATAATTTCTGATGCAATACGCGTACTCACATAACCTTCAAGGTGATGGATGACATTACGATGCATGTTCTCTAATGAGTATGGGACGAGTGATTTAAAACTCGTCTTTGGAAGCTGGGAGTAAAAACTATCAGGGAAATCACATAGTTTTCAAGATCGTTAATGAGTACTCGGTTAGAGTAACTAGGTTATAATGTCTCGCATGAACTAGTTAGACATAGCAATTTTCATATAAATCTCCTATTACCAAGTCCCGTCATACAAGACTTGTAATACTTAGATTTTTACATAATCCCTGTAACTGAACTGTGGACTGGGCTTTTTTAACATAGCATTATCATATCAATTATATATACAAGTCCCGCCCAATTAAGACTTGTAATACTTAGTTTCACTACTAATTCTTTATATGTAAACTAAATTTATGACTGGTCCTCCACGTAATACGTTATTGTATAAAAGCTATGAGAAAAATAATATAATTAGAGACATAGTTTTAACTTACAATGTCTGAGAACGAAGTGAGACCATTGCGCAACCCATCAATGTCTTGACGAGAGTTAGGAATGAGACATTGTGCAACCCACAATGTCATTTAAAAAATATTCTGGTATTAATATAATTAACTCTGATATAAATAAGCGTAATTTTCCGCGGAAAGAATGAATCATATATATATTATATATATGTATGTCACGTAAGCACTTAATGCAACACGTAATGTAAGCACATAAGCAAGTAGCGTGTATGCACTTTAAAAATGTTTGATGTGATTCAATGTTTGTGAAAACGGTTATAGTCTTGGATAAAATATGTAACCTAGTTCTCTATAACTAGTGCTCTGATACCAATCTGTAACACCCCAAAAATCACAACGCAGCAGAATACTACTTGGGGTGATCTTCATATTAAACAGCGCTAGATACTAGAGAACGACCTTAATGTGTCGTTTGTTAAAACAATCATCGTTATTTTCCGAAATAAAATATATAGTTGTTCCCATAATGATCACAATTGAAAAGCTTAAAAGCACACTCCGAGATTTGATTCATTTGTATGAAATCCAAGTACGAAATCTTGTCATATGACTCCAAAGCATCATAGATAATCCAAGTATCTATATCACCTGAGAAAAACATGCTTAAAACGGTCAACATAAAGTTGGTGAGTTCACAGGTTAGTTTAAATATGAATGTAAGTTTCAAATGAATGTATTTGTCCACTGTATCATCACAGTACCATGTAAAAATCCCAAAGATTTATAAAGAATGCACGACACATTTTATGTCACCAAAAGTACCAATCTTATCCCAAAGATTTATAAAGAATGCACAACACATTTTATGTCACCAAAAGTACCAATCTTATCCCAAAGATTTATAAAGAATGCATGACCAATTTAATGTCACCAAAATGTTTCAAGTATGTATTGCCACTTTATTCAAGGCACAGTAAATATCCATGTGAGTATAAAACAATGATTACAATTACTCTAAGTTCATGAAACTGCGACGTAGACTTATATATATGCCACTTTATTCAAGGCACAATGATTGTATTCCACCTTATTCAAGGCACCATTATAGTATTCCACCTTATTCAAGGCACCATTATAGAATTCCACCTTATTCAAGGCACCATTATAGTATTCCACCTTATTCAAGGCACCATTATAGAATTCCACCTTATTCAAGGCACCATTATAGTATTCCACCTTATTCAAGGCACCATTATAGAATTCCACCTTAAATCCGACATGCTATAACGTTCGTTCCCGGTGATAGCTAGTCACCCGAACGGGGATTGCAATCCGAATAGATATTTTATAACATTGCGTCGCTCACCCTCCAAGTGATTTACAGTTCATGCAACCTAAGCTAATCCGTAATCATTCGAGTAAAAGTCAAGTATGTGTTTACGTCCAACGAGTAAACCAAGTATTGTATCTCATCGCAAGATATATAAATAAGTATGTATACCAATTTGTAAACAATCAGGTAAATGCATTTGTAAACAAGCATGTTCTCACCCCAAAAAATATAAATAAAACATGTAAAACGTGGGCTTGAACTCACCTCGAGACGTTTAGAACGCATTGACAGATAGGCATCTAAATATGTCACAATACGAACGGTAAGGACTAAGCGGCATCGATCATGAAGGTTGCAAGATAATCTTAACGGCTAAATCCCACTAGCCTAGGATAATGTATTTGGGTTTCCCGATGGATAGTTACCTCAACGCGTCACGTTGATAAAAGATTTAGATTTAAAGTTGTAATAGTTTGGTGGTTGGTTAAATAAAATAATTTGAAAAGTAACGCAACGTGTGTAATATATTCTTTATATATTACATATAAAAATAAACCCTTATACTAACTCGGTACCTTTGGTATATAACAAATAAAAAAACAATCGTATATTTAATGTAAAAGTATATAATATTTTTGCAAGTATTATATAATAAGTGAGTGTAAAATAAGTAAACCCAATTAGTTTGACACCAAATTTTTTCATTTTGCAGTTAATAGAAGACTTTTGAATAATAATTAGACAAATGTCGTTAACGTTATGAATTATCAACCGATGTTTGTAACAGTTTCATAACCATTATAAATTTTAATAATATTTCTATAAACTTATTTCGTTCTTCGACGGCTGTGTCCTAAACAGTGTCTCAATGTAAATTGTATAGTTTTTCGTTCATTGTAAGGTTATTGTATAGTTATATTATAATATATTTTAAAATAAACTTTAGTTCTTTTATCGGTTTCTAAAATAATAGCAGTTTTGGTGAATCATAAATAAATATAGAAAATTACATGCATTTCGTCAAGACTTTCCCATTTATATAATGTTTTCCACATTTATAAAATCCAAACGTTTTCCCTTATTCAATATATGATGCAATTTATTCGTGTTTCTATTTTTCCAACTCCCGCGTGTTTCAGATATAACATATGTATATATAAACTAAACAAAGTAATAAACATCATATTTATTTAACCATTAACCACCGTTTTAGTTCCGATTTATTATTTATAAATCTCGCGACAATTCTTATTAATCGATTATTATAACCTTGTTATACCAAACGCACCCTTAGTGCGGATTCTGCACAGCCAAACGCCCCAAACTGCCAAACCAAACACCCCCTTTTTGTGTTTCTGCAATCCCAAACGCACCCTAATCAATTTTCTGCTCAACCAAACACTCCCCTTACCTTATTTCTGTTAAACCAAACGCCCATTTATGTGTTAAACCCATATCCAAACGCACCCTTTGGACCCCAAACAGCCCTTGCGGCTGATAAACCCATAACCAAACGCCCTTGTGGGCTGTTTTTAATACCAAACACCCCCTTGGGTGGCTGTCACAACCGAACACACCCTAGGGGGCGACTGACTCGCACCGGAGCACCTTATTGTTGCCAAATCAAACCACCGCAAACGAACGTGGTGGCAAACCCACCAAAACCAAACGCAGCCTTGCTGCGGTTACAAAACCAAATGGACCCTTGTGTGAAATATAAAACAAACGTACCCATGTTTTTATATGAACCAGCCTCACCCTTTTCGGGGCTGTCACAACCAAACCAACCACCCCCTGCTGCTATTAACCGAACGCACCCTTTTTGCGGGTTTAGAACCAAACCGAACGCACCATGGTGGTGTTATGATGATGGTGACGGTGTTGTGGTCGCGGTGGTAGCAGCGGCTGGAGATGGACGAGGGCCGACGGTTAGAGGTGGTAGTGGGTGTGACGGGGATGAAGGTGGCGGTGGGGTGACACGGCTAAGACAGCCGAAGGGGGAAGAAAAACGCGAGTGGGGGCGACTGACTATGTTAGGTCGAATAGATGGGCGTTGAGGATCACTTTTTGGGTTTCGGTCGGAATGAAATTGTCGTTGGACGGGGCTTGGCGGGTGGCTGAGGGTGGCCGGCGGTGGCCGGATATTGAGGGAGGGAGGAAAGAGTGATACATGTATGTGTGTAAATTTTGAGATGGAAATGAAAATTTTATAAAACTTTTATATTTATATAAAAAGTTTTAAATTTTTTGATAAGTGTTTAATAGTTGGAGGTACTTTTTGTAAATATTTCTCGGGGACCAAAAGTGTAACTTTTGAGTAATTGCGGTTTGTAAAATAGTCGTTCGGGACTCGTTTGAGCGACTTAACGGATGATTCAAGTCACGAAACTTGCGCCATTGTTTTTCAAATCATTTTTCCAATAAAAATGAGTATTTACACGATTTTATTTCATAATTGTTTCATAACATTTATTTAAAATGTTTGTTATTCGTTTATATATTTTCCCGATAAACTTTATCCGTAAAATGAATTTAACTTCAAATACTTGCGTTTTTAACAAACGTTTTTCGATTAACAATATAAGTAATTTATTAAATTTATTTTTATTAAATAAATTTTGATAATTAAATATAATTTAATTAATTTTTGAGTCGGACGCGTTGTGCTCAAAACTTTGGCGTGAGGAACATTTCAGTCACCTTCTGACTGTTTTCGGATCTCGGTCAAAACTAAAAAGTTGTTCGAAATATCGTTTTACATCAAATTGCTTTAGAGTCCGAGTTGTGAAAACGTGGTTTAGCTGCTCGTTTTTGATAAATCAACCTAGGAATAACTTATATCTCCTTTAAAATTCCAAAAATTCTCGGATGTTACATTTTAGCATGTTTATCTCAGGTATATGCTTGCTAGCTTGGATGGGACGGAGCGTGGATATCGAAGGACGTGGACTTGGTGAACTTTGTACATATGATATAATGTTTTCAAAGAAACTTAGTCATATTGTGACTTATTTGGAAATAAGTTTTCTAAAAGTTATTGGGACCTTGTAACTCTGATCTTTTAATAAAAATTGAATGTAAACTTTGTTAGTAAACATTTCTTTTAAAGTCGTTTACCGTGACTTGTGAGCTTGTATTATGAAATAGCACCCCAATGTTGTATTCCGTTGCGTTGTAAATTTGGGGGTGTGTTAAAAAACAGACCCCAACAGAGCTCAACAAAGGGAGTATCATGTGTACTTATTGAAAAACATGGAAGGATTGAAGGCCCAAAAGTTTAAAGAACAGGCCTTTTGCTAATATTCAAGAATTGTTTGACAAAGCAATGAAAATGTTGAATACCTTTGTTGACTACAGAGCTGAGTTGTTTTAACATCCATCTGGAAAATTGGAAAGTTCTTGTGAGCCGCATATGCCACAAAGATTCTGACAGCTTCAAGTCTTGCAACTGGTGCAAACGATTCCTCGAAATCTATTCCCTCTTCTTGACCGTATCCTTTGGCAACTAAACGAGACTTGTTCCGAATAACTGTGTTTTCAGCATCAGTTTTATTTTTCCAAATCCATTTGACTTTGATTATGTTTCTGCCAACAGGACATTCGACAAGTTCCCAAACATCAAGGCGTTTGAACTGGTTAAGCTCATCTTGCATGGATTCAATCCAACTGTGATCAAGCATAGCTTCCTTGATATTTTTTGGTTCAATCGTACTCACTGTAAGTGCATACATACAAACTTCTGCATCAGTTTGAAGTCTTTTCCTTGTCATTACCGGCTTTGAGGGATCACCAATCACTTGTTCAAGTGGATGATTCTTAGTCCATCTATCAATTGAGCGATGTTGTTGGTGAAATTGATGCATATTTGATGGATCCTGATATGTTGAAGAAGATTCAGCAACATCGAATTCAGGAGTTGGTGGTGCATTATGAAACATATTTCCATCAAAATCTGCAACGTCTTCTTGAACATATTCATCGGCAACTTCATTCAAGACTGGAGAGTTTGGTTCAGTGACAACTTGTTCTTTCGAAGAGAATACTCGTTGAGGAGCATCATCTTGTTCAACGACGATTGACGATGATGAAGAAGTGTGGTCATTATCAAGGGTATTAGCAGCAGAATTATCAGACACTTCTTGTGAGCTCGTCGTATAGTATTCTTCATACATAGGACCAAACAGATTGTTGGGATTAAAAGACTTCTTAATGATCTTAGAGTTACTGCTGCTAAGGTTTGTGTTACTGCTGCTAAGTTAAAGTTAGTGATGTTCATTAACTTTAATGAAAAATATGCTAAGTAGTTAATGCTGCTAGTATAAAGTTAGTACTACTAGTTCACAGTTACTACTGCTAGTATATATTAGTACTGCTAGTGTAAAGTTAGTACTGCTGGTGAAGATTAAAGAAAATATTCTAAGTAGTTACTACTGCTTGTACATAGTTAAGGCTGCTGGTGTATAAGTTACTACTGCTGGTGTTAAAAGTTAATGCTGCTAGTACAAAAGTTACAACTGCTCAAAGATTAATTTCTACTGTTAGAGAAAGGATAAAGACAGAAGAAAGGATAAAGATTGTTTAGAGATCAAGTTTACTTACGTGATAAGTATTAGTTATTTATAAAATAGATCATAGAAAATATTCTAAGTCTTAGGAATATATTGTAAATCGACTAGGACTTCTTGGTGTATAAAAGGAGGTCTTAGGGCATAGAGATGAATGTATCAATAGTGTTCATAGAGTATCAAAACAAAACGAGTTATTCATAGCTTTAAGGTTTTGTAACCCTAATACTTTAAGAGTATTCGTATTATTTGCTTAATAATATTGGAGCTTTTATGTTTTGTTGAATTCATTGTGTTTTTTGTTGAGGCGTTCGAGCAATTAAAGTTTTTTTTATATTTTTTTTTTTTTTTTTTTTTTTTTTTTTTTTTTTTTTTTTTAAAATGAACAATGCCTAACTTTGCATAAAATGACCTTAATTTCTCGTTTTTGTATTCGGTTCCATTATCAGTTTGAATTGTCAGAATTGAAGCCTTTAGATTCCTTTGAACTTGATTAACAAAATCAATAATCATATCTGGAGCCTCATCCTTGGTGCGAAGAAAATATACCCATGTGTACCGAGAATAATCATCAACAATCACGAGAATATATTTCTTGCCATTGATACGTGCGACTCTCATTGGCCCACACAAAACCATATGAAGTAATTCGAGTTTGGATTTTGTGCTTGGAACCAACTTAGGTGAAAGTGAATCTTTCTTACTTTTACCCTGTTCACAAGCTGAACATAAATGGTTTTTACGGTACTTAAATTTCGGAAGCCCGTCAACTAGATCGTGGGAAGTGAGTTGGTTAATGGTGCCAAAATTCAAATGAGACAACCGGTGATGCCATAACCAAGATTTTGTTGATGTGGATCTAGACATTAAGCACATTGGAGAAGAAGCCGCCATCTCAAAAATAGAGATAGTATAGAGATTTGAATCTCGAGAACCCGTAAGTAAATCATCTCCTTCTAAATTCCGAACATAACACGTGTTTGATCGAAAGGCAACTTCTAAATCTCCGTCACAGAATTGTCCAACCAAAAACAAATTGTACCCAAGGCCTTCAACATAATATACAAGACAAATAGTAAGATTGCCTTAAACATAATCTTTATATCTTGTGATTACAGCGAAATGATCATTCCTAAAGCGAATTGTTCTCATGAATTTCTCAACAAAATATCTAGCCATTGAAGATTGCAGAGCATATGCTTTGAGCACCCGCTATCAACAATCCACAACATAAGCTGGATCACCTGCATTACATGAAACAAATGCAAATGGAAGAGTGGACGGTTTGGCTACCCATTTGTTAGTGGTAACCGGTGTGTTAGTCTTAGATTTAACACTGGTTCTACACTTATGCACATTAGATTGTGATTTCGCAGTTTTGCTTTTGGGTGTCCAATTAAAACCTTGCTGATATTCAAACCACTTTTGCCATTTTCTGCTTGTTGCTATTTTATTTTTCATGTAACTGCTAAGTATCCTACTTTGACTAGATTTCTGAGATAGTGGCGACACACTTGAGATCTTATTTGTTGTTGTGGGGTTTTAGCAACACTAAATCTAGATTTTGCAACTACAGATGTAGTTTCTAAACCCTTAGATTTTGCTGCTACGGTAAGAGAATAGATCCCCTTAAACACTAGATTCTTTCCCTATTCAAAGCATTACGTGCAACACATTTTTCATGAGAATGCAAAAATACATCAAGACCGCAAGAAATACACATAATATTCAAACCAGCATTTACAGTCTTAGAACTTGTTATACAAGCATTGTTGTTTGACAAACATTCCAAAGGTTTTGTTCACATTAGTAGAATCTATTGCTAACATTCATTGTGGTCCTCAAACATATATAGATGACTTCTTAGTGTTCTTTAAGAAAATATTCTTTGATTTATTGTCCTTAGACTTGGGTCTTCTAACACTATTGAGCCCTACACCTGTGGAATTTAGAAACATTTGTGTTAGCCTTAGAATAGGTGTGTTTTTGTGTCTTCCTGATTGATCTTATACATTCCTATTGCAATTACATTCGCATTGTGTTGTTTTTTCTCAACTGTGGGAATGGACTGTGAAGTGACTGGATTTGACTTATCTGAAGTAACCTTAGTGTATGAACAACTAACGTCTTAGCCTAATTGCTAGATTTTTGTTGAAACTGGTGTTACACAAAGATTGTCCCAGAGGTCTCATAATGTCAACTTAGTTATTCAACATGCTTTCCCTTTGTCAATCATTTTAAGCTTACTTTAGATCAAATTTGCATCAAAGTCTTGATTTTGAGCATGAACATCAGCATAAGCATATGTCTTTTGAGTGACATCTTCAAACATTTCATTAATTTCATTTTGATGTTGAGCCCGTGTTGCTTTGATTGAGTTAAAAAGCTTTTGAAATTCAAGTTTAATATTTTCTCGTTCTTTAACAGTGGACTCAACTTGATGATTTAGCAACACGTTCTCATCATGCAATGTAGACAACTTTGTTTTCCATGAGACATCACAAACCAGTTCTCTTTTGATGTTGCAGATTTGATTCACAATCAATACTTTATAGCTTGTGATCTTTGAAATCGTTTTCAAGAATTATGATTCATTTGAGCACATTGCTTGATAATGCTCTTGAATACACTTCACTTTTCTCAAGTTCAACTTTTAACAACTCATGTTTTTGTTGTTCTACCGAAAGCAACACATAATTTTCAGATTTCAACTTTCAAGGATACTTCCAAAAGTCGATCAATTTCATTTTCCCAAAATATTTTTCTGTTAGGGATTTGTCACTACTTTTTGTTCATTGACAAAAAAAAATTTACATTCATGCACTTCCTCAATGAGTTCCTCTTTGTTTCACCAAGTCTTGTTAAAAGATCTTGACATCGAAATCAACATCGGTTTTAATAAAAACCTCTTAATTCATTTAGACTATCAAACAACCTCTCGTTCTGTGTCTTGACAAAAAAGTTTTGTTTAATGCCTTGTTTGGAAACCGACAATTATATCTCTCAATGTGTCAATCATTTTTAATAACCGACTCTCTGTTGGCATTTTTGGACCTGGTGATTCCGATGGAACATCTTTAGACGTAGAACCATTATCAGAAGTAGAAGGATTTGAAAAATATGTTTGTTCAGCAGAAGGTTCTTGTTGAGGAACAAATGTTTCATAAAGCGCATTTAACTTTTCATAATCAATTTGAACCATTTTGTGCTCATTTGATTCGACTTCATCTGCATCCTCTAATGTTTTCTCTATAACATTGTATGAATTTCCAACTTATTGTTATGAATTAAATCACCATCATACATTTTAGGTTGTGCTGCAATGGCTTTCTTGAGACACTCAGGATTTGTATAACCCAACCCAGCTTTAAGAAAAGGATCATAAACTTTATTTGGTTTCTTCCCAAGCATGTGAATCGTTTGAATTGACTGACCCATTTTATAAACAATTCGATCATGAGAACTTAGTTTTTCTTCGAGATCAAGGATATCATCAAGATACCGATCTTCTCATTCTTTAAAAGCCTTCTTTTCTAACTGAGTTTCATGTTGAATTATTATCTTTTCATTTTTAACTTTGAGAAAATAATTTGAACTTTTTCTTTTTCTTTCACAAGTCGGTCAATCGTGTCTTTATCATTCCTTAATTCACGTTCCAATTCATCACATGTTTCTTTATATGTTGAGTATTGAATTGTTTTTGACTCAAATGTTTTGACCCGATCCTTAAACGTCTCAAGTTCCCGTTGTAGCAAATCTTTTTGCTTTTTAAGCTCATTATTCAAACGTTTTTGATTTTCAGCTTCACGTTGAACATTATATGCTAGCATTTGTATTTCATGATATTCGTCATGAGCAGTTAAATCATGTTCAGATGCGCCACCATTATTTTCCACAAACTGATCATCAAATATAATATTAAATCCATTCTAATTCATCATTCGTTGTTTGAATAATAGTTTACCTTTTTCCCATGACTCACTTGTTCATGAACCTTAAACGAAGCATGTACCTGGCTAACAGCCTTTGCATCATAGGATGGTACAGTCTCAGCATTTTCATCAGTTGGTTGGAGTCGAGCCATTAACATGGCTGCTGCAGTTAACTCTTCCAACTCTTCTCCATTTGAAGTGTCAAGCATGAAATCATTCTCTTCATTGCTGAGGTTACTTCCAGCTCCATCTTTCATAGCTAACAACATTTGTTCTCTGAAATACTTTGCATCACGAACTTTTGGTTTCTGACATTCATGAGCATAATGACCTTTCTCATTGCAATTATAACACTGAACATTTGCTTTGCCTGGAGTAGACTCAGTTCGTGGAACACGCTGAATAATCTGATTGCTTTCATCACCTGCATTAAACCCTTGAGTTCTGTTTCTCCCTGCATTCTTGTTAGCATTTCCACCATAACTAGCATTCTTGGTTTGTATGTCAACTCGACCATCCTGAACCACAGCTTGATTCCTTATGTTAGAGGAAACAGGAAGACGATTGTTGGTGGGTGTAGAGAACTTTTGAGAAATTGCTCGAGCGAGTAACATCATAGCTGTTGTAAGCTTATCCGCTTGAGAATTGCCTTGTAACTCCCCTTGATATTCATCATCATAATCAACAACTGATGGAGGATGTGTGACATAGTATGATTGTAGAGAATAAGAAGAGTTTGTATGAGAGTGTGGATGAAGAAAGCATTTAAATGAGCTAATAAAGCAAAGATCATGATTCTTGGCAAGCTTTTCTTTGCCCATGTGCTAGAAACATAGTGGTTCAAATTGCACTAATTGATCATACAACACATCATAAGAGACTATAGGTCCAGTTTGATTATAACGAACCATGGTAACATATTTGCTCCATTCTTGTTGCAAGCAATTGAGAAACTTTGTATTGATTGCCACCGGTATCGGACGAACATTATTGCGATCCATGATGTTTACAAGTGTTGTCAACCTTTCATGCACAGAGTCTAAAGATTCCACTTCTTTTGCTACAAACTTATCAGACTCATCCATAAGACGTGAGTGTCTCACATATAGTAATTTCAGATCCATGCATCAACCTTTTGATTCGTTCCCATATTTCTTTAGCATTCTTACATGCATCCACTGAATTGTATATATCATTTGGTATTACTTAAAGTAGATAATTCATGACCCTAACATCAACAATGTATTGCTTCTTGTTACCCTCAGTCATTTTGGATAACGGTTCAAGTATTGGTCCAGTAGGATTTGTTGGATCAACAACATGGGTCTATGATAAGGGCTACTTTGTACGAATCCACATTCGCATATTCTCTCGCCCTCTTCAAGGCTTATTATCCAAAAAACCTATTGAAAAATTTCGACTTTTCTCCCATGGAATAAAATTTCCCCTTTATGCAAACAATCACATCTAAGAATCATAACCAACTATCAACATGTCAAACCTCATCCAAAATCTCTCACCTTAAGCATAAGGAGGCTTTCATTAGCTCCTGTAGTCAGCGAGAGTTTGTTGATTGGAGTTGGTTGAATTACTAGAAGTAGACATGTAGTATTGGAAATGACTACAAAGCAAACGTTGGATCGTTTTGGAGATGAAGAATTTGTAAACGTGAAGTAAACGGCACAAACAACCTTGTCTTGAATCACACTTTGACTTTGGTACGAAAACCCCAAACAATAAGATAGAGAACAAAACCTCATGAACAGAAGAGTGTAACGAAACTCAAAAAATATGTTTACAAAACCTCCTGATTGTGTTAGGAAACATCTTGTCTGTGTTAACAAAACCTTTAAAAATAGTGTACGAAACCTCAGAGATGTGATACGAAAAACCACTTATGAAACCTAGAGGTTATCAAAAACTATGATACGAAACCTCTTACGAAACCTTCTGTTATAAAAACAGTGATACAAAACCGCTTACGAAACCTTCTGTTATCAAAACTATGATACGAAACCTCTTTTGTGATACGAAACCATGAATTTACGAAACCAAAACCAAGCTTTTGATACGAAACCTCTGATATACGAAACCACAAAGAATACAAAACCTCTCACAGTATATGAAACCCAACGGTTACCGAAAGCTCAATTATACGAAACCTGTTTTCGTAATTCCCAAAGAAACTCTACTTTCGTAAAATAACAAGAAACCCCTTACTTTCGTGAATTTGTAGCTACAAAACCTAAGAAAACTTACGAATCTGATCTTTAACAGTTTAAAAATGATAAACTTATATATATACATATACATATATATATACATATACATATATATATATATATATATATATATATATATATATAATTTATTCTATTTTTGAATTCGATTAATAGGTTGTCATGGTTATTAAATTGAATGTAGATGGCTTTATAAAGTGATACAAGTGAATGGCTTCGTTTCACAATGTGAATTAAGTATGGTTTTTATCGTTACGCGTTCTAAAATATCCTTTTAGACACAAGGACAATAATGGTGATGTTCGCGTGTTAATTAAACTTTTCATGACAAGGAGTAATGCATGACGATCATAAAATGGCTTATCATTGAGATTAACGGTAAATTTGCAAACTTGCAGTACATAGCTTTTACTTAACGAAAAGAGAAATCTAAATTCTTACGGGGTGCCACAATATCCTATTGGCTGAAGGAAGGGATAATCATAAGGGTCCAGTACCCTGAATAGGTCGCTAATACAAAACTTGTTAGATGCTATGTTTGCTAAGTAGATATCATACGAAAGCTTAATAGAATAAAAGAGAGGAGCTAAAGAGTATTTTCATCATTTTCCAAATTTTCATTTCAAAAGGGGAAAAATAGAAATGGGAGGGAGAAGTGAGTGTTACAAAGACAAGACATGTATATATACTCCTCCAAGATGAGTATATATACTTATTACTAAACTATTCTATTTTCCCTACACTTAGTCAAACCTTGGTCAACTTTACCAAGATAGACTTTATTACATCAAAACTACTAATAAAACTATAAACTAAACTAAGACCAATTCATAATAATAATTAACACTTTTTATCGTTTCTAACAAATTCCCCCTAAGGGTTGATTATTATAGACGCTTCATCGTTGGTAGAATTGGTCTTACATTCACAAAAGATTCCCATCTCCGTATTTGTTGTCGGTTACTTAGACGCTTGGAAATTTCTCTTTCGTATGCCTTCATTATGTCTTGATCTAATTCACCTAGCAAAGGTGGTTTCTTCAAAAACTTACTTTCAAACATTCTAAGCTTTACCTCATTCAAAACCTTTTCCAGTGTAGCATCGCAGAACTTGACAATCTCTTCCAAGTACATGACTCTTTTCTCATCTTTACTATTTAAGTAAATCAACCCCATTTGTGGCTCATATACTATTGTGTACGGTGCATGTTCTTTAATACCAGGAAGTGTTAAGGTTGGTGCTGTTAAATTTACCTTTATTTGATAACTTTCTATTCCCAGCTAGAAATCACGAACCCTCTCCCAGATCATACAACTTCTGATAAACGTTATAAATGAGTTCATTAGCTTGACTTTCCGATTATCAATCTCCTTACTTCGAAAGAGATAATACAAGTATTCAATATTGTTTTTGTTTGAGTACTTTTAGTCAGCTTCAGAAAAATTGTCTGGCTTATCATTGGCTCTCATCACAAGAATTTGTTCCATAAAATCCAATCCATGTAGTTGATTAGTGACAATTCTGACAACTTCTGTAATCTTGTGATTCGAGTAATAGTCTTCTGGATTTTTCCTGACTTTCTTTTGATTTTGCTTGTATACTCTTTAATGCCATGAATCCTTCCAATGTTGAATTGATAACCATGCATCTTCATTGAAAGTCTTAAACTCTTTCTGAACCCATCGATTTAACTTTTCTTCTAGATCAGGCTCTGGAAATTCTTCTGCATGAATCTTGTGAAGTGACAAAATATACTTCTTTTCCTCGGTATTTCCATACTTCAAGAAGAATAAATATTTATTATACAAAGGTCTTGGGGGTTCATTTGGATTCCTTTGTGGTCCATAGAAAATGAGAGTTACGTGAAATATCTTGTTGTTTGTTTTCCCAAACTATCTAGTTTTCCATGAAACTTGTTGATTGTTCCATCGGATAGGCATATTCTTTAGCATATCTGGACATATTACTTAAAGAATCTCTCAATGTAGCCTCCATTCTTGCATGATCAAAGATAGTTGGAACACGTTTGTCAACCTTCTGAGATTCTGCAATCAACTCAGGTGTTACATCTTCAGGGATTACTTCATCTTCATCAAAAACATTCTCTTCTTCCTATGCATCCCATTCTTGATGTTGACTTTGTTATTTGGATACATATGTTGTGGAATCTTTTCTTGAATGCTTTGGCGAAAAACCCCTTGCAGAGTTTGATCTTTTTGACTTTTTGCTCATTTTCACTCTTTTCTCCCCCTTAAGAGGAGCATCATCGTCTTGATGTTCATCATGATGAGAGTGAAAGTCATCTTCCTTGCAAGAAGTGTTAGATGTAGAAGACTTTTGAAACTTATGCCTCAATGCCTCCCATAATGCAATATCATCAGCTCGATCTTGAAGATTTCTCTTTATCTTCAAGTATAGTTGATACTTAAGATTAGCGGATGATTCTATTTCAGTTGATGTGGTTGGATGAACATGAATAACATTGGATTGAACATCATTTTTGAAAAGTTCTTCAATGATTGCTGGAGCATGTGCTTTGAATTCTTAAGAAATAAATGCAGGTACTTCTGAACGAAAGGAATCACGATCCTCAATGATTGTGTTAACTATGCATAGTTTCAGGTTAGCTTCAAATAAATCATTGGTAACATTCTCAGCAATTTGTGAAACAATCTTGTTATGAGTTTCCCAGAACTTTAGTGACACATTTCCTTTCCTTGTCTTGAATCAAATAACCTTGCCGCCTGCACATCCTGCGAAGCGCTCCTGGAAGATGAGAGTATTTACTGGAAATTCTTTTCTTGACTGTTAAATGTTTGGATGTGGAGATAGTTGGATTTGAAACAATATCCGTCAATTCCTGAAAAATTTTCTTATCCGTAGATAAGATTTTCCTAGGGGAACTAAGTGGTGTGGGAATTGTTGTCTGCGTCTTCTCATTCCTAATCTCCAAACTACCCATCTCATCATCCTTCTTCTCTCTTTCGTTACCATCATCATCATAAACAACTTCTAGATTATCCTTATGACTCTCGGGCTCTATCCTATCCTCAGAGTCATCATTATCCTTCTCAACTAGTTGATTTTACTTAATTGTTATTTTAAGTGACTTCCTTGGTGAACTGGATTTTCCTTCAATTTGGTGCCTCTTCTTTGTCTCCGGAGGACTAGCAGAAACGGTAGGTGACCTATAGGCGCTAGGTGTAATCCTATGCGTTCCTTGGGTAGAAACAACCGGTTGCGGTTGATTCATTGGAACGTCTACCTTCATGAACACTGTCTCATACTCCTTAAAATCATTCATTTCTTTAATCTCCGCAGTTAAGAAAGCATCCAGAATAAGTATCCCTCGAACTGAGACATTCCTCGTTGTATACACACTAACTAATGGAACATCATCCTTGATAGAATGATAGTCCTCTTAAAGCCTTTTGGGAATGTTGGGGAATTTCTTCATCAGATCAGCAACAATCAGCTTGATGAAATGAGGATACTGAATAGCTTCCTTTTTCTAAAACACATTATTCATAAAATCCCACCAAAGAAGAGCATCATAATCAACATGTGTTTGGTTGAGTACAATATGGAACAATTGAAGAATGTTGATCTTGGTTTGATCATGGTTAGAAGTTCTTGTTGTTAAGCAGCGGTTGAGTACTTTGAACATAGTTTGCCATGGTTGAGCTAGATTCTTTGTGTAGAAAGCACTCACTTTGTCAACAACACCTTGATAACCAACTTTGTTCCTGAATGCTTTAATAATGTGAATGTTGGCTGGTGTGACAAATGGATTATTAGGAGTTTCCACTGGTAAATGAAGAGTATCTCTGAACATATCCACAGTGTATATGAATTGTTGAGTATCCAACATGAACTTGATCGTGTCCTTAGTATTTGGTACCTTGCTCACCGTCCTCCAGAATTGTTGTAGGTACACAGCAGGAACATCAGCAGTTGCAGTTAGTGCATGACTGAAACAATGATCAAGTATTATTAGCCTAACTATCTTGCATTCAGGAGAGCAAGGAATACTCTGCAACATCGTATAATTGTTGCATCTCCTGATTGGTTTGTATTGTGGAACAAGTTGAGCTGCTGGAATCACGTGTTGAGCCATGTGGAATACTGTATGATGACATGAAATGATTAGTGAGATGAGATATAGTTTGAAATCTGCACATATTTGACATGTTTTGTCTCTTTCCACTCTGTCTGTTTTATATGCTCTGGCATTTCTTTTTGAGCATATTCTGATCATTTTCTTTCTCATGTGCCTATTCTTGCTTTTTTGGGCATATGCCATACGCTTTATTCTTTTAAACTCATTTTGTATGCTATGGCAATTCTTTTTTGAGCATACTTTGATTTGCTTTTTCACGTATGGATTTTATCTCTCTTTCTGTTTGTTTTTCCTCACCAAAAAGTTTTTGTTGAAATAATACTCTTTCAAGAATAATAAAGATATAATTTGATTTGTTTAACAACTTTTGACTTTTTAAGAAATCCAAGAGTATAACTTTGTATTCTTTAATACCTTTTGTGAAAAAGTACCACTTGCTGACACAAAAATACATCTTTTTTATTTAGAATTTGAGATAACTTTTCGAAAGCAAGTTTTTTTTCAAAGATCCCTTGAAAACATTGATTACATAACCAATCTTGTAACATCCGAGAATTTTCGAAATTTTGAATGACGATTATATCCTTTGACTTTTAGGATCTAACTTGACCTTTTGACTTTTGGTCTTTTATTGTCTCATAAAAGCGATTACGGCCTAACCGGTAATTTTTCGGAACATATTTTAAGGAGATATATGTTATTCCTAGGTTCATTTATCAAACAACGAGCAGCTAAATCACGTTTTTATGATTCGGACTCTAAAGCAATTTGATGTAAAACGATAATTCGAACAACTTTTTAGTTTTGACCGAGATCCGAAAACAGTCAGAAGGTGACTGAAATGTCCTCGCAAAATTTTAAGCACAACGCGTGCCGACCCAAAATAATTAAATTTATATTTAATTATCATAATTTATTAAATAAAAATATTTAATAAATTAATTATATTGTTAATCGAAAACGTTTGTTAAAAACGCAATTATTGAAGTTAAAATTCATTTTACGGATAAAGTTTATCGGAAAAATATATAAATGAATAACAAACATTTTAAATAAATGTTATGAAACAATTATGAAATAAAATCGTGTAAATACTCATTTTTATTGGAAAAATGATTTGGAAAACAATGGCGCAAGTTTCGTGACTTGAATCATCCGTTAAGTCGCTCAAACGAGTCCCGAACGACTATTTTACAAAATATTACTCAAAAGTTACACTTTTGGTCCCCGAGAAATATTTACAAAAAGTACCTCCAACTATTAAACACTTATCAAAAATTTTAAAACTTTTTATATAAATATAAAAGTTTTATAAAATTTTCATTTCCATCTCAAAATTTACACACATACATGTATCACTCTCTCCTCCCTCCCTCAATATCCGGCCACCGCCGGCCACCCTCAGCCACCGCCGGTCACCGGAAAAGTTTTCCGGTGACTTTTCCGGCCGAACCCAAAAAGTTTCCTCATCGCCCGATCTATTCGACCTACTAGGTCACTCGCCCCCACTCGCGTTTTTCTTCCCCCTCCGGCTGTCTTAGCCGTGTCACCCCACCGCCACCTTCATCCCCGTCACACCCACTACCACCTCTAACCGTCGGCCCTCCTCCATCTCCAGCCGCTGCTACCACCGCGACCACAACACCGTCACCATCATCACAGCACCACCATGGTGCGTTCGGTTTGGTTCTAAACCCGCAAAAAGGGTGCGTTGGGTTAATGGCAGCAGGGGGGTTGGTTTGGTTGTGACAGCCCCGAAAAGGGTGAGGCTGGTTCATATAAAAACATGGGTGCGTTTGGTTTATATTTCACGCAAGGGTCCGTTTGGTTTTGTAACCGCAGCAAGGCTGCGTTTGGTTTTGGTGGTTTGCACCATCGTCGGGTGCGTTGGTTTGATTTTGGCACCACAAGGGTGCGTCCGGGTGCGAGTCAGCCGCCCCCTAGGGTGTGTTCGGCTGTGACAGCCACCCAAGGGGGTGTTTGGTATTAAAAACAGCCCACAAGGGCGTTTGGTTGTGGGTTTATCAGCCGCAAGGGCTGTTTGGGGTCCAAAGGGTGCGTTTGGATACGGGTTTAACACAAAAAGGGGCGTTTGGTTTAACAGAAATAAGGTAAGGGGAGTGTTTGGTTGAGCAGAAAATTGATTAGGGTGCGTTTGGGATTGCAGAAACACCAAAAGGGGGTGTTTGGTTTGGCAGTTTGGGGCGTTTGGCTGTGCAGAATCCGCACTAAGGGTGCGTTTGGTATAACAAGGTTATAATAATCGATTAATAAGAATTGTCGCGAGATTTATAAATAATAAATCGGAACTAAAACGGTGGTTAATGGTTAAATAAATATGATGTTTATTACTTTGTTTAGTTTATATATACATATGTTATATCTGAAACACGCGGGAGTTGGAAAAATGGAAACACGAATAAATTGCAACATATATTGAATAAGGGAAAACGTTTGGATTTTATAAATGTGGAAAACGTTATATAAATGGGAAAGTCTTGACGAAATGCATGTAATTTTCTATATTTATTTATGATTCACCAAAACTGCTATTATTTTAGAAACCGATAAAGGAACTAAAGTTATATTTTAAAATATATTATAATATAACTATACAATAACCCTACAACGAACGAAAACTATACTTTTACATTGAGACAACTGTTTTAGACACGAGCCGTCGAAGAAACGAAATATATTTTATAAAATATTATTTATATTTTATAATGGTTATAAACTGTTACAAACATCGGTTCGAATGATTCATATATATATGATTAAAGGAAACGTCGAGTTTTGCGACATAAAGGAAAACATTTTATAATCCGAAAAATGTCATAACGAAATATATATATATTTCAATATTTAGTAACGCTTTACTAAAACTCATATTGTGTTATAAACGGATAAAAAGGGACCAAGATTATATTTTAAAAGATACATTGACTTGTATTATACAATAACCCGACCAATGAACAAAAACTATACTTTTACATTGAGACAACTGTTTTAGACACGAGCCGTCGAAGAAACGAAATATATTTTATGAAATATTATTTATATTTTATAATTGTTATAAACTGTTACAAACGTGGTTTGGTTTATTCATAACGTTAAGGACATGTGTCACCTTTAATACAAGTTTCTTAGTAATTAATGTATGTCAAACTAATTGATTTAATTAATTATTCACATATATTATATAATACCTGTAAGGTATTATATACTTTTCATTAATCTTTGGATTGATTGTCTTTGTTGTATAATTCAAGGTGGGAATTATATAAGGGTTATTTTTCATAAGTAATATATAAAGAATATATATTACACACTTTGCGTATATTTTCAATTTATTTATTTAACCAACCACCAAACCATTACAACATTAAATCTGAATCTTTATTCAACGTGACGTGTTGAGGTGACTATCCATCGGGAAACCCAAATTCATTATCCTAGGCTAGTGGGACTTAGCCGTTAAGATTAGCTGCAACTTCTTGATCGAGCCGCTTCGTCTTCCGTTCGTATTGTGCATACTAGATGCCTACCTATCAATCGTTCTTCAACATCAAGGTGAGTTCATAGCCCCACGTTTTACTGGTTTTACATATATTTTTGGGGTGAGAACATGCTTGTTTATAAATGCATTTACGTGGTTGATTACCTGTTTGGTTTACATACTCATTTATATATCTCGCGAGGAGATACAATACATGGTTTAATTTTTGAACGTAAACGCATACTATACTTTTATGATTACGGATTAGCTTAGGTTGCATGAACTGTAAATCACTTGGAGGGTGAGCGCGAATGTTATGAAATAGATCTATTTGGGATTGACAATCCCCGTTCGGGTGACTAGCTATCACTGGGAACGAACGTTATACCATGTCGGATTACGATTGGATTGACGCCTGCGGGGCCAACAATCATTACTGCCCGGGTGTTCTTGGAGGGAACACCCATGAGGGGAACATATTATTTTTATTACTGCCCGGGTGTTCTTGGAGGGAACACCCATGATGGGTACATATTATTTTTCATTAATGCCCGGGTGTTCTTGGAGGGAACACCTACGATGGGTACACTCTTACTGTGCCTTGAATAAAGTGGCATACATACAAGTCTACAGTTTCATGAACTTAGAGTAATTGTAATCATTGTTTTATACTCACATGGATATTTACTGTGCCTTGAATAAAGTGGCAATACATACTTGAAACATTTTGGTGACATTAAATTGGTCATGCATTCTTTATAAATCTTTGGGATAAGATTGGTACTTTTGGTGACATAAAATGTGTCGTGCATTCTTTATAAATCTTTGGGATAAGATTGGTACTTTTGGTGACATAAAATGTGTCGTGCATTCTTTATAAATCTTTGGGATTTTTACATGGTACTGTGATGATACAGTGGACAAATACATTCATTTGAAACTTACATTCATATTTAAACTAACCTGTGAACTCACCAACTTTATGTTGACCGTTTTAAGCATGTTTTTCTCAGGTGATATAGATACTTGGATTATCTGATGTGCATTGGAGTCTAAATTGACAAGATTTCATACTTGGGTTTCTACAAATGATCAAATCTCGTTGTGTTGCTTTCAAGCTTTTCATTGTGATGCAATTATGGGACAACTATTATTTTGATTTCGGAAAATCAACGAGATTGTTTTACAAACGACACATTTAGAGGTCGTTCTCTTGTATCTAGCGCTGTGTATTATGAAGTAGCACCCCAAGTGGTATTCCGCTGCGTTGTGATTTTTGGGGGTGTTACATAAAACGTCAACAAAAATGTTGAGTAAATCCATATAGTTTATAAACAATCATTTTGAACACAAGTATAGCAAAACATTTAGTTTACAAAATAATCACAACGATGCTAGAGCCACGAACCGAACCTTAACCATGTGCCCAACCCGGAGTGATAGTGTTACACACTCTCAATACTAAATATAATATGTCTCCGTATGCCCTCGCAAGGAACACACGCCAGACATGTTGTTAGGCCAAAATAGATCTATTATTATTGCATCAGCGTTCACCGGTTATCGGTGATTAACGGTCCATGAAGGAAGGGCCAACGTTCACATAATAAAATCACATGTGTTTGATTTTCTAAAACAAGCATGTATCTCCCTCGCGGGTTTTTAAAACATAAAAAGATTTAAATGCGAGGCTATGAACTCACCTTGATGTTGTTGAACAATTGGTAGAAACATAAATATTAGGCAAAACACAACGAAAACCAGAACGGCTCAATTAAAAAGTTGCGGTTTATCTTAACGGTTATGACCCACCAGTTTAGGATGATGTATTTAGGTTTTCCGATGGATAGTTACATCGACACGACACATTAATAAAAGACTTAATTCCTAAATTGTAACACTTCTGTGGTTGACTAAGTGAAATGAACCAAAAGAGTAAAAGGAAAATATGTAATATATCCCGTATATATTACATATGAAAACAGACGCATATAATTCATGTCGGGCATTATATAGCCAAAGGCAAACATTCGAAAGCGCATTATTTAAAGTATATAATTCTTTGTAAGTATCATATATAACAAATGTGAGATATTAATGAAAATAATATTATCCAATACGCGATCGGAAAATTACTAAATAACTCATTAAAGATTTCTTTATTAAACGCAAACGTACATTTTAAGGTTACAATTTAGACAAATAATATCTTTAAAACTTTTACAAAAGTTTTAATTAGTCTTTTAGTCGTAACTTATAAAATAATATTTTATAAGTTATTGTTCCATTTTCTTAGCAGGTTTTTATGTAATTATAAATATAATATCATACGACTATTACTTAGTCATTTTTATCGGGTTTATATTATAATTGTAACGCCCCGACCCAAAAGGGTAGAAGTATTACAAATATGGTGTGACATCAAAGGTATACATAATCATAACACAAGCATAAACAGCGGAAGTCT